>JAODUP010001244.1:67500-80982 GCA_025642065.1 Paralvinella palmiformis
TTATAAAACGAGAGAGACTGTAAACTCTGTAGATATTACTAGACAGGATTTTGACCTCAGATTAAATCAATAATTATCAACAGTTTATGCGGATATAGAAATCGGATCCTGTGACGATATAATAATAATAATAATAATAATAATAATAATTTATATAGCGCCTTATTAAACTTGAGTTGCTCTTGGGCGCTTTACACGCAAAAGAGAATGTTCTGGATCAGGTAGCTGTTCTGGATCAGGTAGCACATAGACATTTTATACGTAATTGATCAGAGTTTTAAATAACTGTCGTTGATTACATATGAAGATGTATCCATATTGAATACTTGTTAATACTGACTGTCCTATATTTAGGTTAGCGTGTGTAACATACGAGACGTATAATGTGTTCATATCTAGTCGACGATATTACCATGATAAATGGTTTATAATTATCCTGAACAAGTCAATTAACAATAAATAAATTTATTTTATAACAGTTACATACACAAGCAATTCTACAGTACTATATATGGCAATTACTAAAGATTGAAACTTCGTTTCAATTAAAAGTAAATTTCAAAATGGTTAGGCTGACAGAGCTGTCAGGATACAATGCATTCCCAGTCACAGATAGAGATGGCTTGACCTGAGCCAAACTTCCTTGGCTCCGGGATGAGCTATCATAGAAACCGACCAGTCCTGAATAACTGGCAGGGCAATATGTGTTTTAGAAGTGTGGAATAAGGTACTGGCACAGCTAATCTGAAATCGTCAATTAAAAATTCTGGATGATTTATCGGGATATTGGATCCGTAGAAACGCCTTTTGAGGCCGAGTCGTGTAATTGTTCACCAGTCCATAAGTCACTATGCAAAATTCCTTCTGAAAAGAGGATCAACTATAATAGTGATTCCTGAGAGTAACACACAGAGGTCAGATCACGCCAATGGTTCGAATGCTTGAAGGGAGGGGGGTATATTTAAAAAAAAGAAATTGTCCATTTTAAGACTCCATTTCAGGTTTATTCCTTAGGTGTACTCAATGAGTAAGATCCCAGAAAGTGTACTCTTTACTGCTAAATCTATGGATCATCGACGGCTGCTTGTTAGGTGATCCATATCTCCCACATAAGCTAACTGACAGAGGTTCCCAACATTAATTGGCATCGAATCCGCTATGAAATTATGTGCGATTATCATCGTATATTTCATTCTTTTCATTCATCCATTACTGTTTTTTGGGAACCATCACGTTGTGGATTGGCTGGATGTCGCTGTTGTCTGGTGAGTTGTTGTCACGAAGACACACACCAGCAGCTAACAGTAAGAGTAGCGGGATACTCGGAGACAAGCCAAATATGGATATATCTATAATTAGTTTGCGTTTGTCTTCGATGGTAACCGGGATACGTTCGATTCATCCTCACTGGAGCCATGAAACGAGGATCCAGAGTTGAATTCTAGAACGGAGAATGCAGCTCAGAAACTGTCAGGGTTGATGTCTTCGTCTTGTGGTTGGAATGTGCCGTGTGCGTGCGTGCGTGTGTGCGTGCGGGTGTGTACATGCGTGTGTGCATGCGTGTGTGCGTGTGCGTGCGTGTGCGTGAATGCGTGCGTGTGTGTGTAATCGTCTAAAGTGTACAAAAATCCTGATCTCAGCTCGAGAGGACACACTCCTGTTATGGACAAATATTGTTATCATTAGCACATTATTGGTGTTGTGCCAGTAGAAATGGCTACGTAGAATGTGTTTAGAGTGTTTATCTTTGTGATTTACACATCACCTAAAGCGTGATGGTGTGTAGTAGAAGAAGGTTGTCTCCAAATAAGACGATAAGGAGATAAGAAGAAACATAAACACAAGATATGAGACATAGTGCTGTCCGCTCTCCGGCAGCATGTCGTACACATTATGGAATCTCTTAGTGGCAATTAGGCTATAGTGCACTGCAGGGTCACATTGGCTGTGTCGTTAAGGGAATGCCAGACATACGTGTGTGTGTGTGTGTGTGTGTGTGTGTGTGTGTGTGTGTGTGTGTGTGTGTGTGTGTGTGTGTGTGTGTGTGTGTGTGTGTGTAATACCGAGCAGAAAATATGCCCTTATTAAATTCTCTCCATATCTCGGGTATACTTAGTGGCGCGAGAGAATTGATTTTTCGGTGAGCGACAAACCGCAAATTTGTAGCTTTTGGCCGGAAAAATAACGATATCTTTTCACCGAACTTGGCATCATATAACCAATAATTGGTGTTGTTTTCTCGGGATGATGAATTTGGGCGTGTATCTGTGGATCTCTGTGGACGAAGCATGATCTCTCTCTCAGTCTGATAAAAAGTTTGAATAACAAAATAAAAATCACAATAAGAGTATCTGATATAATTATTATATATCGCGCATGCGTAGGCGGATGTGTGCCTGTATGTTTGTGCGTGCTTGTGCGTGCGTGCGTGCGTGCTTGTGCGCAAGAAATATTATGGTTGGACACTGATCGTACAGCTTGTTACTCATTTAAAACTATAATGCGTGGGAGTTTCAGTTCCATCAATATGTTAAAACCGGAGTAGTGATAGGTTGGTTAACCAAAAGACAATTGTATCTCAGTTCAAATATATCTTGCTCCCTGATGATCCGTTATCAGCTTATTCGTTGTGATGTCAGTAAAGCAAAATGTAGAGATTATCCAACTGTCATTTTTCTGACAGAAACACGGACATTTAAAATTAAAGAGATGGACACAGAAATCCAACAGTGGCTGCTTTCTACAAATAAAATTATTAAGTAAATTCAAAATTATGTTGTTCGTTTTCTACGCGTTCACTAGATGTCGCTCCTCCGCCTCTTTACACACCACCTGTAAAATGGCAATTTCGTAATTACATCGGATAATATCCAGTAAAGCTTTCCATACTAAGACAGCCAATTATCGTCAAGATTCCATTTACTGCGGATGACTAGTTATTGTATTCTCATTCCGAATAGAATGGTTTATCTGATTGGCTGACTAATGTATACGGCTCTCGTTAATGAAGCGCAAAGAACACGTCGGATGCCCAAGTTTTGTGAAAGCACTAGATGCTGTTATAACCAGATAAATATAATTCCTATAGTAGCCATATAACCGTGATTACGGCAGTAATCTCATAACGAATACATCTGATATAGTACTAGGTTAAGCTCTTTGGCATAGTGATAATAGTAATACTCACATGGACTAGTTTGGTGTACTGTGGATGTAACCATATACTTTGTACAACATCTTTGTTCATAGTGATGTAGTCATTGTAATGGTTACTTGGTTGTGGTTACGGATTTCAGCTACAAGGGCAAGTTTACTGTAATAATCAATTAAACCTGCTCTCAATTGTGGCATCCTACAATTGTAACCAAGTTAACTTGGTTACAATAGAAATCACTTTGTCCTACTCACAACTATAATGATATAAGAGTAATCAGTAATTATGGCTACAAATGTAATCTGGCAATCACAGGCGCGGCACTGGCCCTAAATATCCGTGACTACGGTCTGTCTGTATGTCTGTCTATCTGTCTGCCTGTCTGTCTCTATTTCTGTCCGTGTGTATACATGTATGAATGCATGCGTGAATTGCTCCAGTGGTAATGAAATATCCGCGTTGTCTGCCTGTAAGTGTTTGTTTCTATACATCTCTGTATGTTCGAGTTTTTTTTATAACGAACAAACTTTGTTTAAATGTATGCTGTTGTCGTTTTTGAACGATGAAACACCCTTCACAACAGGCCCGGATTTGAACCCAGGTGGTAGAAGGTTGTGGCTAACCACACTACCAGGTCGCTATTTATTGAGATGGGGTGAGTTGAGTTAATTAGCTCCCAGAGTGGTAACACCTTGGGCCTATCGGCTAGGAAAATACCGGTATCAGTAAGATTCTAACCTACAACCTGTAGGTTTGCAGTACACTGCTTTTACCACTACGACATCAGAGCGCCCAGACGCCTATATATATGTGTGTGTGTGTGTGTGCGTGTGTGCACGCACGCGCACACCTGCTTTTACTTGATTGTTTGTTTATTTCTAAATATGTATGTCTGTACAAATGTGCATATATATACGTATTATATTTCCTTTTCTCTCTGTAGTACACTAGTAGCCATACTGTAATGGTTACAATAGTAACCATATAGCCGCAGTTTGCGGCTCCATTGGGAATGTGGTGCTGCGTTAACAATGACAGTCATAACATGGATAGATTGTCGGCGTAACATCACTCGGTGTTAGACGATAGAATCGGGTACAGTTTTGTGTGGTATAAATGTAGACATAGAGCCGTATATAGATCTTTGGTAATACGCTGGTCAGCGGGCTTGTTTATTGGTTGATCTGTCTGTCTCTGTCTGTCTGTCTCTGCCTGTATGTATGTCTCTCTATAGATAGGTATATGTATATTGCTTTTTCGTCAGTTCGCAGATTAATCTGATGCCGATTTAGTGCGTGAGTGAGTGAGTGAGTGGTGGTGGTGGTGGTGAGTGGTGGTGGTGGTGAGTGGTGAGTGAGTGAGTGGTGGTGGTGACTGGTGGCTGGGTTGTTGAATGTATGAGTGAGTGAGTGGTGGTGAGTGAGTGAGTGAGTGAGTGAGTGAGTGAGTGAGTGAGTGAGTGAGTGAGTGAGTGAGTGAGTGAGTGAGTGAGTGAGTGAGTGAGTGAGTGAGTGAGTGAGTGAGTGAGTGAGTGAGTGAGTGAGTGAGTGAGTGAGTGAGTGAGTGTCATTCAATCAATAACTGTACATCTGAGTATATATATATATATATATATATATATATATATATTGTCTATCCCTCGGAGTACGTCTTCTGGTATTTATGTCGGTATGCCAATCGATCGAATTTTGTACACGAAATGTCACACAATTCCTACCTAACTAACCCAAGCCAGTCACAGTACAGTCTTTTCACGATGACGACGACAGCACCAACAACAACAACAACAACAGCAAACAACAACTACAACATAAGGGGGATAGAACTATTCACCGCAATAATATTGTCTCTGGCCGCCGTCTTGCCCCGCTGGTTGTTTGAATATCGGGGCCGGGGATTTCCGTCTTTGATTTCGACGTCTCGTCTGAGGCGGTGCCAGAACTTCATGCAATATTCATGGACAAATAGACACTAAACATATCAAAGTGGCTTTCAACTGGCCGAGCTCTCGGGATCTCGGCGCGCTTGTTTACTGCCGAAACCCGATCCGAGCTTCTCCGACGGACCTCACTCAGCCAAATCCGACCTCAACGTCCCGCCCGCATACAAAATCTAACCTCCGAGGTCGACGCCTCCCCCCCGGCCTCAGTGCGACCTCGGTAGACCGCGGCCATATAACCCCGTCTTTACGTCGGCTCCCTCGATAGCCGTAATACATCTTGTTTGTTCGTTTTGTAATAGCGCGTCTCTAATCCCGGATGGCCTTAGTGGTCGTTGTTATAGTTGTACTTATTGTAGTAGTAGTAGTAGTAGTATTGGTAGTTTTTGTAGTAGTGGTGGAGTTAGTAATGGGAATAGTAAAGAAATATCTGTATCTCGGGGACGTCTGTACTCACGGTAGCCTAAACGGGTCGCGCTACTTTTGCGAACTGGAAGATGAAACGCTCTTCAGACATCGCCCAGTTGACATTTGAACCCGAATGGGTACCAATTATATATATATCAGTGATATTAATATATTATGTTTATGATTTTGTTAATGTTTTTGGCAGACGTTCTTTTCATTATGTATTACGTCACAACAAAGTGAATAATTATGTTTGAAAAAAACATCTGTATATGATGCGTATATACTTTCGCGGTGTACTAACATTCCATTCGCTTGCAAACCAAATCTGAGCCAATTTCCAACTTTTATTATCGACGTATTTACATCGAATTTACAAGGAGAATAATTTCAATAATTAGCCTATCAGTGAAGAGGCAAAAAATGGCGGCACATTTGTAAACGTTATTTAGTCAGTTCGATTATAATACATAATCGATTACAGGCTCTCTGTGGGTGTCTATTAAATATATAGTCGTTCGTAAAATGTACGATCTCTTTTGTTTGACATGTTTTACATAACAATGTTTGTCACTGGCTTTATTTGATACACATCATATTTCCAATATTAATGCATTTCTGTGTAACGTATGCAACTCTCTCTCTCTCTCTCGCTCGCTCTGTGTGTGTGTGTGTGTGTGTGTGTGTGTTGTGTGTGTGTGTGTGTGTGTGTGTGTGTGTGTGTGTGAGAGAGAGAGAGAGATTTTCCTAAAATCAATGTTCAATGTTCGATGATAACATCAAAGAATACATACGTAACTATTGTAATCACTTAATTTTGGTCCTGACCTGTTATTAGATAGGAGTAATAGTAACTAGCAGACGACAATTTTTGGCAAATGGTCACTTGCAAGTGCTTTTACTCCGGCAACAAATACTATTGACTAATGATGATAATAACGATAATAATAATAATAATAATAATAATGTAGAGTTAGTGAGTACTGGGAGCAGCAGACATTCCAGCCTTTATTAGTTGTGATCTTTTCGACTATTGCACTGTTTATCTCGCGAATAATAATAATAACAATTATTATTATTATTATTATTACTATGCAGATATAATCAAACTTTTTGACTAGCAGGAGCCGCGAAAATAGATATCATTGCATTTTGGATATTTAAAGAAATTATCAATCAAAATTTCACTTTATATATTATAACATTATACTCATTCAGTCTAACAGCTACGATCAACAACAAATATGTCAAACATCTATTAATTTAATGACGAACACACACATACACATATATACATCTTTATCAGACACATCTCTCTCTCTCTCTCTCTCTCTCTCTCTCTCTGTCTCGCTATCTCTGGTAGACAAAGTTCATTTATTAAGAAAATATTGCCAATCATTCAGAAGAGCTGTCTTTTCAAGAGATTTATTATGGTATATATTAATGGCGACTTTTTGCCGACTCTCAGTTGCCCAATTGTTTATAACTAATGTCTGTTATATTCTATACTTCCACATTTTTTTATTAACAAATCGTTCTTAATGTTATTGATAAGCTTTTTGTTACCGACATGGATTCCATTATTTCAAGCCTTAGTTGTTGTTGTTGTTGTGAAATTGCAAATGTTGCTGTTATCCGGCTATTTTTATTCAAGCTATAGGCTAAACACGGTTAGCGACCATCAAAGATAATAAAGTGATTTCAAAGATGAAACATCATCCAGGTCTGGATTAGAACCCAGGTGCGGGGGAGGGTGGAAGGGGTTGACGGCTCGCTACCAATTCGGCCACGGAGACACCCCTAGTAGTAATAACTATAGTAGTAGTAATAATAATAATAATAATAATAATATTATTAATAGTTGTGATTGTATTAATAATAGTAGTAATAGTAGGAGGAGGAGTAGTAGTAGTAATAGTAGTTGTGATAGTAGTGGTAATAGTAGCATGAGCAACATTAGTAGTATTGGTATTAATTGTGGTCTTAATGATGATGATCTAGATGTAATAGTACCGGTAGTAGTAGTAGTAGTAGTAGTAGTAGTAGCAGCAGCAGTTGCAGCAGCAAGATTACTATTAGCCAATTCAACAAAGTACAGCATTTGTCAATTCGCTTGGCGTTCTCGTCTCCGCCTCGCCATTAACTCGCCGAGAACGGAACCGGAAACCCGTGAAATTGGCAAGTAGCCGGCTGTATCCCAGGTGACTCTGCGTCATAATTTACTATCTTGTCACCAGCTTAAACACATAACAAACGGCCTACCTAGCTCCTGCCATTACTTGTCTCCTTGACAAGTGACCTGTGTCGAAAGAACATGCCTTAGCCTGGGGCCGAGGGGTAGGAGGCGGCTTTGTAAAGCGGGACTATTTATTCATACGGCGGCCATTTTGATTTCTGGTCACCGAACAGGCAGCAGATCGTCTGCGAGGTTGAGACGAACTGACACGTCGGCCTAAATGCCCTGGCGTTACGAGATTAATCTGTCACGGTTAATAATGGCTCAATAAATGTAAAAGATCACCAAGTGTCGCTAAGTCGGTGATAAAATGGCGGCCCTCTGCGTCAACGATGACGTACCAGTCACATCCGGGCAGCTACAGGGAACGTTACATCAGCGGCTATTTGTTGAAGTGTGGAGATAGTTATCGCCCTCTCACATATATATAACTGTCAAAACTGGTGCACTTGGTTGTACTTTCGCCACAATCCATGATAGCCCGCGCGCGCGCCCACACGCATAGACACACACAAACACACATATTGAGCACTATTTTTTCTATTCCCCACTAACTTACTCACTAACTCAATCACTTAATTAAACTTTAAATGAATCGTCTCCTTATTCACTCATCAAGCACCTACTTATTCACTCATTAACTGATGCAGCTACTCACTCTATCTATCTATCTATCTATCTATCATACTATCTTCTTGTTTCAGAGAGATATCGATACGGCAGCGCCCTTTGGCCTCGTGACAAATCGTCCCCGGATTATGACGTGACAATCATTGCACGGGCAGATATCGGTTTTCCTCGGGCGGGAAACATCACCAGTTGGAGCATCTACACCAACGGATCCGGAAACGTAACACTTCAAATATGGCGCCCAATTCTAAACGGGTCAATGTCCTTCTTACTAGTCGGAGAAAACGACTTCACCGTGGAGGGAGGCGGCTTGTTTACGTTTGAGGTCTACGAGAACGAAATCTGGATCGAGGCTGGCGATCTGATTGGTTTGTTTGCCGAAGATGGCGCCATTTTGCCGTACTCGGTGGCAGCTACTGAGTGTCCGTTGCGCACGCTTTATCGGACAGCTGGACGCCGACCGACTGCCGGTCACGTGTATAAATTCCATGACGTCACGAGCGATTTATGCCGGGTTTATTCGGTGCAGGCCGAGGTAGAAATGGCCAGATTACAGACAACAGGTGAGTGGCGTCTCTCTCTCTCTATGTGTGTGTGTGTGTCATATTACCTAAATATAACCAAGTTCTTCAAAGAATTGATGTCCCCATAGGCCACAAACCGCTAAGAGACCTTCCCTTAGTTCGTTCACGATATATCCCCCAAGTCTACGGCCTCCGTCTGGGTAATTCCAGCTTTACGACCATCCGGTAGATCCGGAATAGAGCTGCGCACGCGCACTACGCCGAGTGATAAATGGGGTCGATATGGCCGGGTGTTAGCCGACATATTTACTTACCCACTTAGGGTCTAATCAAGAGCAATCCTCGAGCTCTCTATCTTTGACTAAACCCAATAATGTCACGAGACGCCTCCAGAATCTAGACCGTGTTGCTTGCGTCCCGATTTATGCCGATCCCTCGGACACTGGCGTTCTGGGAGATCCACCAGGGGTCGTAGTAATTGGCCTCATTAGTCACTGTTATGTCTCTACGGAGTGTGTACACAGTACACACCTTGTACGGGTCACTTAATATCCATATGATGCAATATGACTGAATATTAACAATGAAGATGATGATGATGATGATGATGATGATGACTTGTTTATTTATTAATTAATTTTAAAACTTATTTCGGAATTTTAGAGGAAACACGCCTGTTGCTTCACCTCACCAGCAACCCCACCCCCCTCTCCCTCCCCGCAAACACACAAACCTCAATGGCTGTACGCTGTCGTGTATATTGCTTCCAGCATTGAAGTATCCAGATCAAATCTTCCAGGATATCTCATCATCTCATCAGCGCAACGAAAGTTGCCGACCTGAAACGGGGCCCTCAGAGTTGTGAGGCAGAAACATACTAACGTCGCTTGATGACACGTACTCCTATATGGACGCCGCCATTTTGTTACTCCCTAATCTCGACTCGCTCAGGCAATTACCTTTTGTTCCCGATGACCTACGTGCTCGTCGTTCCTGATGATCCCGAATGGTCGGCGGTGGATCGTCGGCGATGACAACGACGACCCACATGCGGGCAATCCCGTTGATGCGACGTATCGGTATGTGTTACGACGGACTACAGCCGTGACCTTGACCTCGGTTTCCGATGGCGGCTGGCGGACGTTCATTTCGAGGGGCTATTTCGTAACGTGGCAAATGGCCGAAGTGGCCATATTAGCGACATCACCACAACATGACCGCTCTCTCTCTCTCTCTCTCGTAACAGCCAGTTGCCGCTCTAATGATGCCTAGCTCATGAATATTAATGAGCGGGCCAGCTAATAAGATGAAATATCTGTCACATAAATATTAGCCGAGTAATGAGCTGTGCCGTCTAGCGGCCGACACATCCCGAATAAATGCGCGCCTTTTTATTCGGCTTAAATATCTTCTTTATTCACGTGATAACGACGTCAGAAAGTTAGCAATGACCTGGTTTTAGGACGGCTAGGTGCTCACTGGATGACACGTGACGTTTTGCTGGAGAAGACGCTTTAATGGCGGGTTTCTCTCTTCTTCCTTTTTTTTGTCAGAGTCGCACACTTCCGGTTATGGTTCCGATACAAGCACAGCCGACGCCACACCGGAAACGAGCTCGAGACAGGCGACGCCATTAACAGGACCTAACGGGAAATCCCTTTCCACGGCCAAACACCAGCATACCAGGCCACGGCCGACTCGGAAACCGTGGGTGAACCAGGTAAATCTGGCGCTTTATTGAGCGGCCAATCCGAACTAGAATTAAAAGGGCTTCGGCGTTTAAATAAATGAGAATAAAATCAAGCTGACGGTTTGCTTTTATTGATTTTCCTGTCGGAGCGGAGATCAGTGAGGAAAGGGAATGATTTAGTTTGAAGAACTTCTACCATCCCACACTCACCGACACCATTGGCCCGAAAATACAGATGTGACGCTATTTTCCTTTCACAAAGTGTGATCCCCTTTGATCAGATCTGATGCTTTTCATCTGCATACTGACAACTCGTGCTTTCTTCATTTACGTCTGCTATACACTTTAGGCAAATTTTACTTTGTTTCATCACTCCATAAATAACGTTAACATTTTGTCTATACAAAAAGTACAAAACAATGCGTTTTGTACGTTTACATCAGCATGCGTCAAGCTTTTTGACTTAAACGACGACAGATGTAATGCTTTAGCGAAAAATGAGCATTCATCTGTGCATGAGCACGAAGACCGTTGTCTCGCCCGAAGTGATTAAACCTGTTTTTTTAGGCTACTCGATTTTACAATTGCATGCCTTTACCTCATTTTGGCAGATGCGATGCCTTTTACAAATACCGCCTTTTCTCTTTACCATCAGATGTGATGTTGTTGAATGGTCGCCGACCCAGTGAAGGTATCGTTCTGATTAGATCTCCAGAGCTCGATATTTGGAGTACGATGTGTGACGAAGGCTGGAACGACCACTCAGCTCGTGTGGTCTGTCGGCGGTTAGGATATAAAGGTAACAATCTAAGGACTTCACCTCCGACTAGCATCTACAGCGATAGCATTTTCTATGACCCATCGCTGTAAGGACTCTTCTTCTGTGTAACACTCAAGTGGCTTTCTTTTATCTAACTTCTATGGTAATGGTGTTTCGTGTGTCCCGTACATTTCTGGTTCATCATGCGTCGGCACCCCGGGATGTATACTTATTTTCGGTCCGCCAATCGCCTAATCATTTTTCAATCATTTTTAAGTCGACAACTAAAAAAAGAAAAGACTTGTTGCCGGTTGGTGGCTTCGAACCTAGATCCTCTTGATTTCTAGTGCACTGCCCTATCACTTCTCCACCATAACACTACACCAATGATTCTCAGACTCGAAGGCATGTCACGCCCCCCCCCCACAGGAGGAGGGGTGCTCTGACAATTTCACATCAGTTACAAATAATTTGTGTTATTTAAATTGTTTAAAATGGTGACTGTGACATTAACATTGGCATCTCTTAGGCAAAGTTACACTAATCTCTATCAGGTATTTGAGAATATATATATATATATATATATTTCTCGGTTAGTCAGTTAGTCAGTCAGTCAGTTATTCAGTCAGTAAGTTAGTCAGTCAGTGAGAGAGTCAGCGAAATGCTTGCTTTGTTTTGTCTGAATGGTAGTCACCTTTGGCACTTTAAACCCGCGGGATACAGCGCGTGGTAAAAGATGATCGGTGCCGAAGCCTGCTATTGATGCATGAAACATCCCACGGACGGGGATAACAATGGTGTTCAGTTTGACGGTCCAGAGGTGGTACAATAGATAAATGTCTTGCAGTAAAGTTGATAGAAAACCCTCGACATCGCCGTGTCTATTTCCGAACGTTTTACGACGAGTATCGAAGTGTTCGAGTAACACTAACATGTTCTTTGTCTTTCCTTCCGGGTCTATCGACTTGTTACGACCAGACGCCGTACTCGTCTCCTCATGGGGCATACTGACTCTGGTCATCAATTACAATCGTACAATCAACGGTAAGCCGTCTCGACAGACTGGGTACACCTCATGCCTCAGTTGAACTGTCAGTATATACAAGTCCAGTATATATAGAATTCCAGTATATATAGAAGTCCAGTATATATAAGTCTTGTATATATAAGTCTTGTATATATAAGTCTATTATATATAAGTCGACCATATAAAAGTCCAGTATATAGAAGTCCAGTATATAGAAGTCCAGTATATAGAAGTCCAGTATATAGAAGTCTAGTATATAGAAGTCTAGTATACAGAAGTCCATTATACAGAAGTCTAGTATACAGAAGTCCATTATATATAAGTCCAATATATAGAAGTCCATTATATATAAGTCCAATATATAGAAGTCTAGTATATAGAAGTCCAGTATATAGAAGTCTAGTATATAGAAGTCTGGTATATAGAAGTCCAATATATAGAAGTCTGGTATATATAAGTCCAATATATAGAAGTCCAGTATATAGAAGTCCAGTATATAGAAGTCCAGTATATAGAAGTTCTAGTATATAGAAGTCCAGTATACAGAAGTCCATTATACAGAAGTCCTATTATATATAAGTCCAATATATAGAAGTCCATTATATATAAGTCCAATATATAGAAGTCCAGTATATAGAAGTCCAGTATATAGAAGTCTTAAAAGTATATAGAAGTCTGGTATATATAAGTCCAATATATAGAAGTCCAGTATAAACCCGAAAAATCCAGTATATATAAGTCTAGTATATTGAAGTCCAATATATAGAATTCCAGTATACAGAAGTCCAGTATACAGAAGTCCAGTATATAGAAGTCCAGTATATAGAAGTCTAGTATATAGAAGTCCTGTATATAGAAGTATGGTATATATAAGTCCAATATATAGAAGTCCAGTATACAGAAGTCCAGTATATATAAGTCTAGTATATAGAAGTCTAGTATAACAGAAAAGTCCAGTATATAGAAGTCCAGTATAAGAAGTCAGTATAAGAAGTCCAGTATATAAAGTCCAGTATATTGAAGTCTAGTATATAGAAGTCCAGTATATAGAAGTCTATTATATAGAAGTCTAGTATATAGAAGTCTAGTATATATAAGTCCAATATATAGAAGT
>JAODUP010001246.1:0-81222 GCA_025642065.1 Paralvinella palmiformis
AATTTTCGACAATCCTATATGTAGGGCAGGTATGGCGCCTGGAATACTCACCAAGTAAGACCAAGTGTATATTGTTTGGTGATAGAAAGCTGAAACATATTGACAACTACCAGTGGTTTCTCGGTGATCAACGGCTAGAGATAGTGACAGCATATAATTATCTTGGTATTATAAAATCTGGAGATGGCTCATCTCAGGCCAGGACAACTACCATGGCCAACAAAGGTTACGCTAACCTTGGCATGCTGAAGGCTTCCGGATTTCATTCAGAGGGATTGTCGCCACTGACATGTAGTAACCTGTGGCAGAGATTAGTAATACCCTCTATGCTCTATGGTTGCGAAGTCTGGGGTGATCTCCCCAAAAGAGAATTAAACGTGTTCGAAACAGTTCAGAAGCGTATTGGAAAGCATATCCAAGGTCTACATAGAAGGACACACGATGAAATAGTGAGAGGTCTCTTAGGATGGACAACAATAGCAGGGATTATTGACAAGTGCAAATTGAAATTTATTTATAAAATGTGTAGTCTACCACCGGATAATTTAATCAAATATATTTTTCTTTCCCAGTTGTATTTTATCATATTTGCTCCACAAACAGTTGTCATGAAAAGTTATACATACAGTTTATGGTCGGTGATAATCCAGCATGATAGGACAGGACATGTCCTATCTTATCTCACAGGAGGCACTTTAGAAAACAAGAAACTGTGGTCTCAAATAGTGGACCAAGCCATCCTAACCCACGAACAGAGAAGATGGAAAGCAGGGCTTGTAGACAAAGGAGCCCATAGGTTTCTGCGTGTTCATGAATCGCTACGACCTAGTGTGCTATACTCAGTCAGAAAATGTAAAATGGAATGTCGAAAATCTTTGATGAATACGGTGAGGCTTCTGGCCTACCCAGAGAGGTTAGACAATGCTGATATATGTACAGTATGTGGTCAGGAGTACACCGATACCGTAGAACACTATGTAATGAGGTGCGAAGGAATAGTTGATTCACGCTCTAAAGCCTGGGACAATATTCTTGACACATTAGATTGTGAACAAGAAGTTCAATTGCTCAGTTCTACAGACCAAGTTTTTCTAGATACTATCTTATCAAAAAATAATTCTTTATTTAATTATATCGATAATTACATTGAATTTTGTTGTATAGCTGGAAATGAACTGATATATCTAATGGAGGTCATTCGCTAGACAAGCGCTTCCCATAGCAATGAACATTTTATCATATAGATGTGTGTAAATGCGTGTATATATAGTTACTGTTATTCATAACATTTGTTATGTACTCCCGGAAGGGGAAATAAAGAGCATCCATCATCCATCCATACACACACACACACACACACACACACACACACACATATATATATATATATATATATATATATATATATATAAATCAGTTGTCATTGACAGCTTTGATGAGGTAATCTGAATTAATTAAGTGAAGCACAAATATGGACTGATTGACTGAATCGCTCTAAGCTAAACATTACCACGAATACAAAATAAGCAAAAAGGATGCGATGTTTAATTTTCCTTAATGATTGCAAATGTCGAAATATGCCATCGTCAGGAATTTCTTAAAATGGTGTTAGAATATATCGTTATTATTATTATTAGTATGATGATGATGATTATTATTATTATTATTATTATTATTATTATTATTGTCAAACCTACTATCATGGGTAATGAACGTAGTAGTAGTAATAATAGTAGTAGTAGTAAAACTAGAAGTGGTAGTAATGGTGGTAGTAGTAGTAGTAGTAGTAGTATTAGTTGTTGTTGTTGTTGTTGTTGTGGCACTTCCAGTTATACCATTAGTTGCAGTAATAGTGGTAGTAGTTGAAACAGTGGTAATAATAGTAGTGGCTTTAATAATGTGTTAATTTGTTGTTGGTGGTGTCAGATCCTTTAATGCCAAACTGCGATCAGTGTCGTCCTAATACTGTTGTGTTATGGGTTCAGTTGAGACAGTATGATATCTTTGAATATCTAATATTATATTACGCTCTTTAATATGACGTCATATTACGTCGTTGCCTTTCCGTTAATGATCATGACAGATAATAGATTTATTTTTTAGTTATTTTTGCTCTTCACATTGAACCTGAATACTAATAATTGGCATTGTTACCACGCTTCTGGATGGTCCATGTTCTGGCTGGTTAGGAGCAGCAGCGCAAGCACAAGCGTCCACACGCACACACATAAATAGAGCGTCGAAAGAGAAAAAGGGGAGCACACGCACAGCCCCAAACACAATGAATTTGTTTGTCAAATGATATAATACTGTAACGTAGCAACGGTAGGATAATATTGTGGGTATCAATCGAGTGTTTCATCAGAGAATGTTATAATTAATAATGTTGCTATTAGATGATGATGATGATGATGATTGATGTTTTACGGCCACTTTTGTGCACAAGGTAGGCTAAATGGGCCGAGCGACCTCCAAAGGTAATGAGGCTAAGTCAATGACGAAACAACCTTCAGATATGCCCACGCCGGGATTTGAACACGGGCGGTAGTGATGTGTGGTCCAACACGCTACCGCTAGACCACGGAGGCGCCCCAATGTTGCTATTAGAATAAATATATATATTTTAGGCTGTTGCTATTGGTCTGACTGCGGGACATCGTACTAAGCTACTATATATCCAGCGTCAACTTATCCCGTAGTGTCAGTTGCACACTGTTAACACGTTTGTACCTACGTATATGTATAGCTAAATCCGTGTAATTACTGAAAGCGTCTACAACTGTAAACGATCGACGTGATCATCGGTTGGAAAAGTAAAATGGCTTGGATTGAAGATACACCAGAGTTAAAAGGAAAATAGCTCGAATGCTTTTTTTCGGGGATAATCCCCAGGCTGTCGCTTGTTCAGCACAGCCTATATGTTCGAGTGGCTGATAAACCTCCTCCTCCACCACTCAGAGGGGAACAGTACGGAAATATGGAGCCGAAATACCCTGAGGGTAGGCAGTGCCAGAGTGTTTCACGCCACCAGGGGGTCTTTAACGACCCCCTTTATTTTAGATAATTCAGTCGAGACGGCAGTGCCATTTAAAGTGGTCAGCCACCCATAATGTTGTGAGCCGAGAAATTAATCTCAGGAAAATCTTCTTCGACCACTTGCTGGGATCGAACCTGTGACTGTTTGCTTGTTTACTTCTGCTTTGCTATCCGAGAGAATCCCCAGGCTGTAGCGTATTCAGTACAGCTTGGGTGCTGGCCACATGCAGATTTTATACCCCACGGAAACCGTATATTTTATTCTTGGTGATGGAGTATAATGTATTGACCTCACTCTTGGGAGCCAGAGGTAAGAAGTCTTCAAATCTAATATGTACTTTTGGCGACTTATTACGTATGAACCAGGTATAATTGGAATGTAATGTGATATATGGTAATTAAGTGGTATTCATAAATTGTATTTGGAGCAATGTCTTTGTTTTATATTATATATATATATATATATATATATATATATATATATATATATATATATATATATATATATATATAAATACTGATTTATTTAATGCTTAAATCAAATTAATCTTCTTAATATTTAACAAAGCCATGCACTGGTGATGGTTTGATGTTATTTTTCAGTCTTTAATTCAAAGAATTAACACATAAATCACCCAAATTCTGCCATATAAGGATGTCTCTGATATCGGTCTAAGTAAATATGAATACGTCTATTGGTGGCTGGAGAGTTTCTTTCTAAACTTAATCACCGATTCTGACGTAGATATAGTTTTTGGCCCTTAAAAATATAGATAACAATCTTAAATGTTCGCTTTAATGGATGTATATATATATATATATATATATATATATATGTGTGTGTGTGTGTGTGTGTGTGTGTGTGTGTGTGTGTGTGTGTGTGTGTGTGTGTGTGTGTGTGTGTGTGTGTGTGTGTGTGTGTGTGTGTGTGTGTAAGTGTAAAGTTGTTTGTGGGGGTTTTTTAAAAATAGTAAACTACTTCGAAGTTTTTTGGTTCCCCTTATACTAGGCAGAAAATAACGGGGGTAAAAAAATTTTTATCAAACGCGTATTTCTGGAATCTATCTATAAGCAATATCTAAGATGTGATCAATATAGGGCTTAAATAAACAACCCATTCATTCACTCACTCACTTATTTACTCACTCACATACTCATTCACGTACTCCATTAGTTTTATTTTAAAAGGGTATATCACTTATTCCATTACCCGTTTCAAACAAATATTGGACTAAGATTTACTCGTAATCATTTTTGTTTAAAACATTTTTCATTCATTGCCAAGCGTAATCTGATTCTGTGATTTTACCCTAAATATCCCTATTCATACCACCAGAACGAGTATGTTTATAAATGGATATTACCTGAAATATTCCAGAAATACGTCTATTGCTAACTGAGATTTAATACACATTAAACCTGAATATTTCAGGTAATATAGATATTAATCGATTATACAGATTAATTGAAACATATATGCATTATTACGTATATCACTGATTAAGAACTAATATCCTACGTCAATATTGACTTTATTTTGGCTGAAATAGTCTATTATGGTTTCAAAACATTTCTGTATTTACGTTGATTGTGATGATCTCTTAAGAAATGCATTTGACAAACTATTGATATGATGCAAACACAAACTCGTCAAATACGACCTGTGAGCAGACATTGACAGCATAAATTCATGGAGATTTCTAGCTTAATTTAGTTATAAAATAAATTATCTTTCAATGCATTTCTTAGTTATGTTAACAAAAACAGGATTACGAACGATTACTATAATACTATTACTACTACTACTACTACTATACTATATAATACACTACATAATAATAATAAAAACAGCAGCAGCAGCAGCAAGAACAACAACAATAAGTTGATGCACTATACGATGGTTACCCTATAAGATATATTTCAAATCGAAACAACATTATTTACAGGTCAAACGCTAAACGAACGTAGAGTAAATACGAACTATTGTTAAAACGAGCTCGTTACTATAAGACGAAATAGTGTCATGTTTCAGGTTATTAAGACCCCTTAATCTGTACTAGAGCACCTTCATGCTTACGTTTTCTCTTGTAGTAATTTCACATCCGAACCATGCTAAGCATACTATATAGCTCGAATGATTCGCAGTTCCCATTACAATAACTGCTCTATAACTCTCAATCATTGCTATACTAAATATAATCAGCCGAAAATTGAACTATACAAAAATAAATATTAGTACTACTTTCAACTTGATAATAAGCACCTTAGTATTATAGCCTTAATAATAGGACCGGAACCAGTTCTTCCTTGTCGTAGATGGTTGAGTTAAGGGATAACAATATTAGGTGATTATGATGATGACTGATGTTTTACGGCCACTTTTGTGCACATGGTAGGCTAAATGGGCCGCGCGACCTCCAAAGGTAATGAAGCGAAGTAAAAGATGAAACAACTTTCAAGTATGCCCACGCAGAGATTCGAACACGGGTGGTAGTGATGTGTGGTCCAACACGCTACCGCTAGACCATGGAGGGGCCTACCAGATTAGGTGAAGCCAGATTAAACGAGACACCAAGATAAAAAAATTAGTCTATTTCTGTATTTGTTGAAATGTGACGTGTTTGAACTTTCGACTATTGCAATGCTGGAAGTAATATATATATATATATATATATATATATATATATATATGTGTGTGTGTGTGTGTGTGTGTGTGTTGTGTGTGTGTGTATGAATCTGTGCGTTTATGCGCGCGTGTGTGGGTGGGTGTGTATGTGTTTATCCAGGACACAATCTCATTCCCAGCCAATCACATGAACGATGACCTTGTATTTACTTCATCGTGTAATCTTTCACCCCGACCTTTTATTGTAAACACTCTATTGAGCATGTCCTGATGCCAACAAAAGCTCTATCCCTTGACACTACTTTGTGGATATTTTATGTGACGAGATCAAGAGAGTTAGGCGTAATCCACACACATTTTGTGGTATTTAGATTTCTAGTCAACGACTGTGTGAACACTTGCATAAAGACATGGAAGATATCCTCCAACTCTCTCTCTCTCTCTCTCTCTCTATATATATATATATATATATATATATATATATATATATATATATATATATATATATATATATATATATATATATATATATATATATATATATCGATATGCTGTCTGTAGTCATATCCTGAATAGTAAACTTCCAATCGATTCTTAAAGGTAACACTTTATCTAATAGTACATCATACATATCACTTCTTAAAAAAAGTTTCGTTTTCTAATTATGTTAAAGCCGGTTAAATTATTGTTATATAGTCTAAGCTCTTAGTGTTTGAATCAATATTGGTTATGCACTGAACCAAAACCTGTACAAAATGTTACATTCTGGGGGAATTCTTCGAACTTATTCCCGCTCTTAATGGTATCGTCTATTACGCCTCCGTTGCACTGGGATACGAACCGTTCCCGCCTTAATAACTGTATAAGTTAAAAAAATCGAATGGTCTGGTTTCTATTGATTTGACGTAAATATTCTCAGCAAAGGCACGTTTCGTCCTGTGTGTTTGTTAACAAAATTACCCAAGTTCAGAGCTCTCTCGGATGTGATTGGTTACCTTTCAGTTCTCTTTCTTTCTCATACTATAGACGATTTCCGCGACGAAAGCGCCATGTATTTTGGATAGCTATGAGCTAAATCATTGGTATTTATTGTATTCAACCTTCTGTTTACGGCCACTTTTATGCACAAGATAGACTAAATAGGCTGAGTGACATCCGAGGGTAATGAAGCAAAGTCAAAAAAGCACTGCCCTTCAGATATGTCCACCTGATATTCGAACTCAGGTGGTAGTGATCTGTTGTCCAACGCGCCACCAGTTTGATCAAAGGGGTGTTCTGTTCAACCGTATGATAAGTTTTGAAATCGTAGACGTAGAAACTGATTCACGTGTGGATGATTTGTCCATTAGAGTTCCAAATTAGGGAATTGTTTTCACCATTCAAAATCACGTAAGCGTTATATTTGATTTAATACCTTATTTTATTTTCACAACGCGTCATCAGTTAAGGATAATTGTAATATTTGCCACCGTAAACCAAGTTTTAAAGTTTTGTATCTATTACTTGGACAGCCGTTATGCAAACCTTTCTAAATAATAGACTTACATTGATATTTACATGTCTGAGATAATTACATTTTCCTGATTTTTTTATTTCATATTGATTGTCACAGTCGCCTCAAGTGATAATAGCTACCTTTGCGCGACTAACGACAAGAAATAAAGATATAAATGGTATGTTAGACATAGCAAACGACCCTTTTTCCGTCCATGCTAGTTCCATAGTCGATCTAAGGAACAAAATGAATAAAGCAATCTTACCGCACGATAACATATTATGCAAATTCATATTAATCAGGTCGCAACTGTGAGTCAATAGAATTGGATAATATAGTCCAACTAAATGATGAATTATTCAGGCTCCTTTCACTCGTCTCTCACGTTAAGCTTAAATTACCACAGCGTTTTTAATAATACCTTTTACTATAGCTATTTATAAACAGTCAAAGTCACGCTTAGTGTTATTGTCATTTGAACTATTGCTGATAATGTACTGTCATAGCGAAAAGTATGACCGGCTGTTGTTATAATGGCACCGGAATATTTATCGGATAGTTCAGCTAGTTGATAAGTTATACCATTGAAACTGGTGTATTTTGCATATTATGTAATATAGATTTAAGTTATATTAGTATAAGTTGATTATATTTAGTTATTTGTATTTCTTGTATTTTCTTTCTAATTGATTATTTGACGCCCTATGTTATCGCCCACACCAGTGTTTACCTTAAGAACCCGTGTTTTGCTTGTGCGTGTTTAAATTTGTATTTCTTTCTATAATTATAATTAACTATACTATGGATCAGTTGCTTGCCTTACGTCCCCTCGCTGGTAATACCATCTGTTTAGCGTTGCGTTAATGTCGATAGCATATGGGATCTGATGCAATTAATTTTATCACTGATCCAATACAACCATATAACGGCACATACATACAAAATGCAAGTATTGGTCTTATCAATTATTAGTCAATCTTAATAAATCTGAAGAAATATCTGATGTTGTTAAGGATACGGATCCTGGTGCTCCTGTCATTACAGAAACTTGGCTGACTGGTAATGTTTCAGACTAGAAACTTGTTGGTGACGTGACTCCAGCTGGATATTCATTCCATCATGCAGATAGGATTCACAAGAAAAGTGTGCAGAGTCGGCATTCTTCTCCGCGATTATTTGAAGTGTGAAACCCATTTTACGCTTTCAGGCTAAGTTGTTTTTGAAGTTACCAACTGACGTTTGTATCGGGGGGAGGGGGGTTGTGTTCGTGTAGCTAATATCTACCGATTACACTCCACCAAGAAAAGGGGCCTGAAAGTAGCAGACTTCTTCAGGGAATTTGTTGGTTATGTTATAACTAATAGTTGCCATCTGTTGATCTTAAGTGATTTAAATATACATTGACATTGTCAGAGGAATGCAGATACCAAAGAAACTGGCGGACACTCTTATAACTGCTAATCTCAGGCAGCATGTCCGAGAAAGAACACATAGACATGGTCATATTTTAAATCGTGTCATCTCCCGTGATGATGGCAATTTCATAAAGGGTATCTGTGTCTTCCATGCTGTCTGATCATTTCTTTATTAACATTAACGTATCTTTACAGAAACAATCTGTTTCAGGTAAAGTTATTTCACATCGAATATATAAGCCAATTGACAACGAGGCTTATCTTGCTGATCTGCGAGTCTCTTCTCTGGTATTGAATCCACCGGATGATGTGGATCATCTGGTGGATCTCAATGATAGTACATTGAGAGACATTGTAGATGAGCATGCGCATGCATTGACAAAGGAAATGCCAAGAAGACCAATGCATCCATGGAACAGTAAGAATATACAAGCTGCAAAGAGACACAGAAGGTATCGTGAGTGGCTGCGGATCAGGACCAGTTTGTGTGTTCATTATAAAATATAAGTCAGTAAAACTTTAGTTGAAAATACCCTTGGCTCTGCTAAATGAGGATATTACAATAAAAAAGATCAAAGCATCCTAGGGAAATCAAAGGACTGTTTTCAGTGTTACGAATAACGTATTACATAAAAGTCAAACTGTCCTTCCAACTATTATCAACTCAGATAAAGATATGGCCCATTGTTTTAATAACTACTGCTGCCACAAAATACTAAATATACATTTTGGGTTCCTTTCCAGCACCTTATCACAGCGTAAGCCATTGATAGAAGAATCCTGCATATCCATGATGGATACATTTGAGCCTTTTACAGAGACTAATATAATACATCTAATGTTTTCTCTTCAGTTAACCCTATGCTTACATTGCTTGTGATAGACTCTCTGGGTGTTCTGATGAGCCCAATTACAATATAATTAAGAAATCATCATCTCTTGGCGTTTTCTCAAGATCCATGAGAGCTAGCCTTGTAAAACCATTAATATAAAAAAACACGATATCGACTGTAATATTCTAAACAATTACAGACCTATTTCAAATCTTACATTTGTATCGAAATTTATAGAAAGGGCACTTGCTTTCCATCAAAACAAATATTTAATTAATACTAACCTAAATGAATCACAACAGTCTGGCTAAGAAAGTGGTCACAGCACCGAAAGAGCCTTGGTTAGGGTGAAAAATGATATTATGGTGTCAACTGATCAAGGTAAGCCAGTAACACTTATTCTTCTGGACATGTCTGCTGTATTTTATACAGTTGATCCTAACTGTACTTTTCTATGGGTTCAAAACATATTATGTCTGTCACGTAAGGTAGTTGAAAGGTTTCAAACCTATCTGGAACAATTCTCCCAGAGAGTGTCTGTTCATGGTATTTTATCTGACGTTCAGTTTTTGTTATCCGGTGTACCACAAACTTCAGTTCTTGGTCTCTGGTTTCACAATGTATACCTGTCTCTTGGGATCATTGCTCATGACACACAGTTGTATATATCACTGGATCCTGACAATGAGTTAAATTTCTCCTCTTCGTTGAAGAATTTAGAACATTGTATAGTTGATATTCGACTAGGGAATACTCAAAATCTTCTAAGACTAAATGATAATAAAACAAATAGTATATATTTGGCATCAGCAAATTCTGCTAAATTCCTAAAGACACCAGCATTATAGATGTGTGCATATTGCTGGTATTCGGCTATGGATGACTCAACATTTGTTAAGGCTATTGTAACTCTCTGTTATATGGCATGTCTGACTATAATATCAATCGCCTTTAGCGAATTCATGATAGTGCAACTCGCAGAGTGATAAATACTCGAAAATATGGTCAATTATTCAATTGTTCAAAAACTACATTAGCTACCATTTCAAGATTTTATTAATATCGTATAAACTTATCAATGACGTGGTACCAGAATACCTGTGTGGACTGGTATCCATTAGGAAGTCATCCGAAAACTCAGGTCATCCCGTCAGATAACATTGCAGGTGCCAGTGTCTCGGCTCAAGTCATAAGGTACTTGGGCGTTTAGTGTTGCAGCCCCCACTTTGTGGAATAGATTGCCGGCAGATATTAGAAATGCGTCGTCTCTTGAAATTTTGTAATCTGTTCTAAAAACACACCTGTTCAAGGATGGTTTCACCGATAAATAATTATTATCTTTTAAATCACCTACATATTACTTGGGGTATTATTGTATTACATATTATTTGTAAAGCGCTTTTGAATGGTTCCTGCTAGTAAGGGCGTTTTATTAAATATACATTATTATTATTATTATTATTATTATTATTATTATTATTATTACTGGTGTCTGGTAGAAAATCTGGTTTAAATGCGCAATATTTAAAACGCCAGTGGGTTGTATTAAGCAAAATATAATTATATGGCTGTATCTAGAAATACATCACCATAAAATGGGTTAACTAATGCCTTTATTACATCTCCCGTGGAGCGGAGTTTCCTATCCATTGCACACTTAATTAATACAACTAATGCCATGAGGCTTATTAATGGGTGCCAATTTACTACTTTTTTTAAATATCAGCTCTAAGCTACCAAGTTGTAAACTAATCTGACTGAGGCGGTAATGACTAAATTGAGTCTAAATGAAGAAGGCTTATTCTCATCGTCTGTACAATAAATAATCGTTCATAGCAAACGGCATATTCATCTAGTTGGACTTATGTTATCGATGTCAGTGAAATAAAGATACCATTAATGGGATAGTACCGATTTTAGCCTCATAATATTAACGTATTGCCGCTATTAATATAGTATCTAATCTTCCGAGAGCCGCATTCCATTGCTCAGAACATTGATACGATCAAACTTGTTTATATTCACAAGGATAAGGTTATTTGGCTTCGGCTAAGAAATATTACCAGGAAAGGGATTACAAAACACAATATCCGTTATAGAAAAGAGGAGTCTTGATGCCCGCATCCCAACCCTCGATTGTGTTTAATGTTACATTGTTTGGGCGGTAAGCTTGTATCTGTTCATATCTGTTCCAAGTGGTCATTTCAGTTATTTGAGATAACTACAAATAACCAGTTTATTTAATTTATACACTTAAATTATCCCCCTTTATACCACTGTAATCAATTTGCTTTCCGCAATTAAAATATCCATTGATGGTCTGTGGAAGCACAAGCAAACATAATATCTACAAGCTATACATAATAGGACGGTAGTTTTATATAAGGGGTTACGAAGGATCCCCGTGGGTAGGCCATGTTCCATTTCTATTACGTTATAAGTCACAGAGCTTAAAATATTTATGATAATTTCACAAGGCTTCTGCCAGTAATGAAGTTTATTTACCGACTCGTTGACACCGAATTTAGCAACAAAACCGGCATAATAACGCTTTGCCTGATGAAGTAAAATGAAGGTCAATCCTTTGAAGACATAGTTTGGAATTAGCTTTTGTTAACCTGGATATATTACATTGCTTGGTGTAAGAATACATTTACTGATTTAATTTGGTACCCGGCAATTTGGGTATTTGTATGTGTTGGTCCGTACAGTTGTCCGATTTAGCAGTGGAAGGTCTAGCTGTGGTGTTATTTGTATTCAGTATGATTCTCCTAAGGCTGAAGCCATTTCCTCTTAGGATATTCTGTTATGTTATGTCAACTTTGAGAAGTTTTATATTTCCACAAATGTCCATTATTAAAATAAATAACCTGCATTAACGGAACTATCCTATTGGACCCTGAAGTTGTTCACCCCCCCCCCTCTCTATCTCTCTCTACCTCTCGATGCCTATGTGTGTGTACAGGTAGGTAGGTATTTTGTTTATGTGCATGTGTGCGCGCGTACGCACTGACATGCTTTTTTACTTATGCATATGGATACACTCAGCATCATCATCATTATCATCATCATTATATTTTCTTACAAAATCAAGAAGACACGAATTTGCTACCTGAAAATCAACACATTGATCTTTTAATCAACCGTAATCAATAATAATGACTCCCAATGATTGCTTGAGTGTAATTACTTCTATTACTACTCCTGGAGAATTAATGTCGATGATAGTTTATTAATAATAAATATTATGTGTCAAAGACGCATTTATTCTGATTATATCTGGCTGGTGAATGCCTCCAAACAACTATTATAGTTAAATTTATAATATATATATATATATATATATATATATATATATATATATATATATATATATATTATATATATATATATATATATATATATATATATATATATATACTATTGTTCAATTTAGTTCTTAGGTGTTATTTATTACAAGCAGATTAGAGCTAATATTGAATGCCATAGTACAAACTGGACATAACTGGACCTAGGAAAGATAATTATATTCCCACATACAACCATGGTGAATTGTATAATACATCTAAAGTTGTTATATAAAAACACCAACCGCGCGAGCTGTGTTCAATGCCACCGCTCGAGGTGCGATGCAATGTTTCTATTCCTGAGTCAGGAGTACTCATAATGCTTTAAGAGCGTATTGTGCCTGCTACAGTCATTTAAATGCTGGATATCCAGGCCAAACACCTAGACGGCGTCCCTCCAAAGACGCAAATAGAACATGGAATATACAGCTTTAGAGCAACTTTTCTTCGATGCGAGGATTGGGAAATATAGTCTTCACGCATAGAAAACGGAACTCTGCAACAACCGCATCATAATATGCCTTGTAATATTTGCTGGAGGGTCAAATACCTCATAAACATACAAATCCAATAAATACTATGACCTACCCGTCACTATTATAACAATTTACATCGGCGCTTTAGCAGACCGTTATGGCGGAATTGCCGTTCTATATATTAACATTTTCAAATCAGACCTAATGTCTGCAATACAAACTATAATTATAATATAGGGTTTTATTAATGACAAGGAGACTAAAGTTAGCCTTGAATGTCATAGTACAGACTGGACATAACTGGACCTAGGAAAGATAATTCTATTCCCACAAACAACTAAGGTGAATTATATATACAACTAAACTTGTTATATAAAACACACCAACCACACGAGCCGTGTCCAATGCCACCGCTCGAGATGCGATGCAGTGTTTCTATTCCTGAGTCAGGAGTACATGCTTTAAGAGCGTACTGTGTCTGCTACAGTCATTTAAATGTTGGATAACCAGGCCAGACACTTAAACGGCGTGCCTCCAAAGACGCAAATAGTGCACGGAATATACAGCTCTAGATCAACTTTTCTTAGAACGCATGGACCTGGAAACACACAGTCTCCACGCACAGAAAAGGAACATCTCAACCGCAGCATAATATGCCTTGTGATATTTGCTGGAGGGTCAAATACCTCATAAGCATACAAATCCAATAAATGCTATGACCTACTCGTCACTAACCCGTTATATCAAATATTACAAAATTGGTAAAAAGAAAACACGAACCTCAATCTCTGGCACGGGCAATGTGTGTTTTAGCTGTGTATAATAAGGCACAGGCACAGAGAATCTCGAACCGTGAATTCAAACTCTGGACGTTTCTTCAGGGGACTGAATCCAGAGTGGCGACTTTTCTTGCTGAAACATGTGTAATGTCTCACCAGTCCCTAAGCCGCCAAGCAAAATCAAAATACGAATCACCTACAGCCGTGGAGTTTGGGTGTAAAACACCCAAGTCAGATCACGGCAGTAGTGAGAATGTTTAGCTTAATTATCTAAGCAGCCCTATTTATAGCTATTTTTCAATTGCTGTATCTTTCTTCAAAGCAATACTATATAAACCATATAACCCAATTGTCACTGTCTTCAAAGATCAGTTTTTACAACGGGCAGGCGTCATGAAGCGATTACTATTAAAACTGTTTATCTTAAATACTATTAAAAGACTGACATCTGCGCTGAAGCAGACCGTAATAGCGCTTCATAGCTTTCGTACTGTTTGAACTATGCTATCATTTTCAAACCTGACCTAATTTATGCTATTCTAACTATTGTAGTTCTTAAATGTTATTTATGACAAGCAGATTAGAACTAATCTTGAATGTCATAGTACAAACTGGACATAACTGGACCTAGGAAAGATAAATCTATTCCCACATACAACCAAGGTGAATTATATATACAAGTAAACTTGTTATGTAAAACACACCAACCGCGCGAACTGTGTCCAATGCCACCGCTAGAGATGCGATGCAGTGTTTCTATTCCTGAGTCAGGAGTACTTATAATGCTTTAAGAGCGTACTGTGCCTGCTACAGTCATTTAAATGCTGGATAACCAGGCCAGACATCTAAACGGCGTGCCTCCAAAGACGCAAATAGTACATGGATTATACAGCTCTAGATCAACTTTTCTTGAATGCAGGGACCGGGAAATATGGTCTCCACGCATAGAAAATGGAACTTTCTCAACCGCAGCATAATATGCCTTGTGATATTTGCTGGAGGGTCAAATACCTCATAAACATACAAATCCAATAAATACTATGACCTACCCGTCACTATTATAACAATTTACATCGGCGCTTTAGCAGACCGTTATGGCGGAATTGCCGTTCTATATATTAACATTTTCAAATCAGACCTAATGTCTGCTATACAAACTATAATTATAATATAGGGTTTTATTAATGACAAGGAGACTAAAGTTAGCCTTGAATGTCATAGTACAGACTGGACATAACTGGACCTAGGAAAGATAATTCTATTCCCACAAACAACTAAGGTGAATTATATATACAACTAAACTTGTTATATAAAACACACCAACCACACGAGCTGTGTCCAATGCCACCGCTCGAGATGCGATGCAGTGTTTCTATTCCTGAGTCAGGAGTACATGCTTTAAGAGCGTACTGTGTCTGCTACAGTCATTTAAATGCTGGATAACCAGGCCAGACATCTAAACGGCGTGCCTCCAAAGACGCAAATAGTGCACGGAATATACAACTTTTCTTAGAACGCATGGTCCTAGAAACATACAGTCTACACGCACAGACAAAGGAACATCTCAACGGCAGCACAATATGCCTTGTTATATTTGCTGGAGGGTCAAATACCCCATTAGCATACAAATCCAATAAATTATATAACCTACTCGTCACTAACCCTTTATGTCAAATATTACAAAATTGGCAAAAAGAAAACACCAACCTCAATCTATGGCACGGCAATGTCTGTTTTAGCTGTGTAGAATAAGGCACAGACACAGAGAATCTCGAACCGTAAATTCAAACTCTGGACGTTTCTTCAGGGGGACTGAATCCAGAGTGGTGACTTTTCTTGCTGAGAAATGTGTGTGTGTGTGTATGTATGTGTGTGCGTGTGTGTGTGTGTGTCTGTGTGTGTATACTGATAAGAGAGCGCATCATCACTGGTACACATTATTATCAATGCAATTCCTGTCACGTGCGATCCAAACATGTAACGTCAATCTAAGTCAATTATTGCCAATAGTGCAATATTTCTCTGAGAGTATCATTTTCATATCTCACAAACCATTGCACTTTCAGATTAAACATATGAAAGACAGCGGTAAATCAAACCCTCTAGAGTTTTCCGGCAACGGTGTAATATTGAATGCCAAAAAATAGCGTGTGCGCGTGAGTGGGTGCGTGTGTTCTGTAATTGAGTCATGGCCTTTCATCCAGAAGGGATGCTCACAGTTAATCACATGTTAAATCCCAAGTGCAAAAACATGAACAATCTGCGGCCTGTCGTGATCATTACCAGAATGGCAATAAATTGATACTGGAATCTTAACATGAAAATAATAGATTGTCTGAGTAAAATTAGTATACATATGTACATACATACATATATACACACACACATATATATATATATATATATATATATATATATATATATATATATATATATATATATATATTGTGTGTGTGTATGTGTGTGTGTGTGTGTGTGTGTGTGTGTGTGTGTGTGTGTGTGTGTGTGTGTGTTGTGTGTGTGTGTGTGTGTGTGTGTGTGTGTATCGTTGATGTGGACTGACCTTTAAGTAGTACTAAACTAACATTGTTCTCAGCTGATATACATTTATATCCATGTTGAGAATGACTTCTATATATCTTCTTATGCCTGGTTATTTATAAGTAATGTATGCCTAAACACTTCATATAAATACGGGATATAGCCTACCTGGTAATTATAATAATGTAGTACTTGTTATTGGATTGTCTAAATTCACCCTATATCAAAATCAACAGATTCAAGTCAAAAATATTAACCTGTTAACTTGTATTTGTCAGTCAGCATGGCATGATATCAAATTAGCAAGAAATGTTTTAAACCATAAATATATATCCAATTCTATGTTCAATAATTGACATGAAAATCATTAAAGGTTTTAATTAATACTCTTGTTTAATCGGATGTTTGTAGCATTTAGCTATCCACTCCATGCTTCAATTAATAAAAACAATGCCTGGAAGTGTATTGATGAATAAAATTCTAACAATTACTCTCCACATAGATCGGAGCCGATTATAAATCAAATTATCTACCAGAACAATTATAAATAAAGCATTATTTCTTAAAACGTATATAATAAAGTTTATTACTTACCGATAATATGGCATCATATTGAAAGGCCGCAGTTTAACTTAAATTGGTAATTACATAATGGCACTCTAAATGAATTATCAGAGGTGGCACACGTTAGAAAAATATATTAACCGACAATACTGAATAACTAGCTCGGCTGAACTATTTCAAACCCAAGACCTTTTATTGAAGGGATTTGACCATACATATAACATCATTTGTCAGTTTTAACCTTTTTTTCGTTACCTTATAATCGTACACCAATTTAACCTAGAAGGCAAAAAATAGCACCAATATTATCTATTTCTTCTGAAGTCCTAAAACACATTGTTTAATGGTTGATAAGTTTTACAGTAGCAAAAGAGTAACAAAGCGCTTGTTTTATATTCATTAATATTTGTATCGGGCGTTTAAATGTTTTAGTTTGTTCCTATTAGCACGACTTCTAGTCGTCTATATAATCAACGTATCTGAAGAGGTCACGTTTTACGGAAGAAGGAAAATCCGAAATAAACAAGATATCGTTTTGGCAGGCAAGCTGGTGTCACGTGGTTTATGGCGTCCCGTGTTCTGCTCCCTAAGCAAGTTGGCTGATGCCAAGGATGGTCTACTTCCGGATAAATCATGCTGGTAGTAATATCCCATGTCAGTTATTCGGTAACATTGGGTTGGTGCCCTTGGCTAAACATCAACCTTTAATTGTTACTAGATGCCAAATGTGGCTATATGTTTGGTTAAAGGTTACCTTCATGTGCAGCTGTTTATCGATTTCCTGCATCACATATTTATTTTTATTTAAATATACTACTAATTTCATTTATGATAAGCCAAAAATAGTTTGTGAAGTAAAACAGGAGATGTTGAACTTGAAAGTAAATTCCTTGATTTGGCATAGTTATATAAATGTATATTTTCTACAAAAACAAATTCTTGGAATATGTAGCAACAATCAAATCAAATCATTACATATATTATCATATCCCTGTAATAAAAACCTTTATGTTATACTATAATCAGCGGGTACTTATGATATTGCAAAACAAATCACTTTTATTGGAAGTTGGTCAATTCAAGGATTGCACATTTTGAACGTCTAATAATTATATAATAACTTTGTCTAATTCCGATATATAACCTAAATAAAGACAACTAACTGTTCATACTTTTCATAAAGAATAATGTAATTAATGGAATATGTAGTGATTCTTGTTGCACTAAATGTTTCAAGAAACGAAGGTTTTTTAACGGGTGAGCGATATTAGGAGCTACTAAACTGGACTAATCCGCACAGTTATCCAACACGCAATATATGGTATTCTGTGAAGAATTGTATGCACTGAGAGAGCCTGTGTATCACAGTCACAGTATGCGGAAGCTCAGCCCTCGTACATGTGCACCGGTAAGGCAACTCAGGCTAAACAAGAGGAGTAGACCGGGATGAAAAGGTGGGAGAAAAACAATTGAACAATCTGAAGGGTAGGTAAACCCAAACAACCTGATTCGGTTAAACAGGTAAGATTACAACAACAATGACATTGACTTTCAAGTCCTATTGGCAAATGTGCAATCGATAAAAAGGATTATATACTCCGGGATGAACTAACAAAAATGCTACTTTAACCCTAATCACGGAAGCGTGGCTACGTAATGACGACGTTGCATGGGTTGAATGTTCTAAATTCAACACAGATGGATATAAAGGTGTAAGATCATAGAGAGTGGTCAGAAACGGTCACTTGAATGTCTGGTGTGCTCAATTGTAATCAAAGGTAACATAATGACCATAGCTATGATATGCCGCCCACCATATTCGAAAAAGAAGCCCATTATATCCTCTATGTTCATTGACGATATTGACATACTAAGTGAACATAAGAACAATGTGATACATAATGTGAGACTTGAACTTGCATGTGGAGACAGACGACCCTGGTGCTATGGTATTTTCAGACATTTTATGCAAAGGGCCTTATTCCCCATGTTAATATACTTACCCATAAACAGGTCACACTTTGATTCATGTTAATACTGTTTTAGACAGCCAGGTTACGATCTCCGTATGTTGTCAAAGACTGCTGTAGTCAGATCACTTTCTGATGGAATGTCATGCATTGATCCCCAGGAACTCTACAACAAACAAAACGATAACATCAAGGAAATCCAAAAACATTCGTTGCACAGTATTCATGAACTACATCAAACTTGAAGTGATGCTCTTGACAAGTACTGAATAAACTGTCAGAAAACTGAACGCGGAACTCTTACGAGGTTAGGACAAACATGCGCCTATGAAAGAACGAAAAGTAGTTGAGAGAAAGAGAGAAACATGGCATGCAGATAATGTTAAACATCAGAAGAGAATTGTCAGACGTAGACAACGTGTGTGGCAGAACTATAAAGAACATCACCATTGGAAAGCTTACACAGTTGAAAGGAATCGACTTAATTAGATGTTAGCAAGATCAACAATATGATCAATATGTGGAAAAGTAGGGGAATGTGGATCTGACACGAAAAAACTATACCGTTTAGTGAACAACATCACAGGCAGTGTTAAAGTAAATCTTATGCCACCAGAAATATCTGACCAGGTAATGGCAGATGAACATCCGACTACTTAAAGTAAATTGGATAAGAGATGATTTGGCTGAATGTCCTATATATTCTCCATCATCTAGAGACACCGAATAACTAAGTTTCTTTCAGCCAATGACAGAAGAGGAAGTGGTCAATATTATCAAATCAGTGCCATCGAAGTCATGCGAAAAGTATGTCATCCCAACCCTGCTCTTGAAGCCGACGCTAAGTAAACTTGGTGCGGTGAATCTGTCTTTATCAACAGGAATATTTGCCAATCTATGGAAGTCAGCAATTGTTCGACAATTGATTAAAAAACAAGGACTAGGGCTAATTGCACAAAAAATCACACCTATGAGTAATCTATCTTTTATGTCTATGGTTGTAGAAAAAAGCGTGCTGCAGCAGTTCACTGCTCACTGCGATGCTAATAAACTACTCCCTACTAATCAGCATATAGAGCCATCTTTGGTTGTCAAACAGCTTTAGTAAAGATTCAAAATGATATTCTCGGCCAATGGTAAAACAACGTATTACAGCCATTATTGCTACCGATCTGAGCGTAGCCTTCGACACTGCATATCATAACATCACATTAGACGCTCTGAACAATCAATTTGAGTATCGCACACAACTCTTAAATGATATGATTCGTATCTGCGACCAAGCAGCTCTTAGGTGAATCTGGGCTCTGCTTATTCAATCAATAGACCCCTGGCATGTTCGGTGCCTCAAGGGTCATGTGCAGGCCCAAAGCTTTACTCATTGTACGCTAGCCCTATGCAGGAAATTGTGGATACTGATACAGACATCCATGCTTATGCAGTTGATCATATCATAAAAAAGCATCTTCTAGATCATCAAGTATTGAAGAGAATGATAACATCCGCACACTGGAGTATTCGATCACTGACATAAAATCATGAATGGATCAATATAAGCTGAATATGCATATTGAAAAAATTGAATTCATTCTGTTAAGAACATGACAACAATAGTGTAAATCAGAAATATCAAGAGTTAATATCAACGGAGAAGTCATTCAGAGAAGTAGGTGCATACAATATATTGGTGCAGACTTGGATGATAAACTTTCTTTCAAAGACATGATTAACAGGTAATGTAGAATAGCAATGGGTAATTTTCAGAAACTTAAGCACATTAGGAAGAATCTGACCCTAAGAGAAACTAAGACAACTGCCATAGGACTTTTAATATCACATCTGGATTATGCCAACGCTATTTACTCGGGCTTGCCAAATACCGAGGTGAGCAAATTACAACGAATCCAGAATATGACGGTCATGACTATCAGGGGTGCAAGGAAATATAACAGCAGAACCGAAGCTCTCAATGCCCTACACTGGCTACCTATCCACCTACCGATAGAGTTCAAAGCGTTAACCCTTGTCTTCGGGGGTAGGCATGGATTAGCCCCGAACTAACTCTGTCATCTAATCAATGTGACACGCCTAACAAGATCAGGACTGCGGTCGGGGAACATAGAAAATACACTCATAGTTCCTTTCATAAAACATAGGTCCTTTGCAGACCGAGCCTTAATTTTGTTTCGGCCCGAAGGCATGGAACAACTTGCCCAGTGACTTGGTATCTGTGACTGGCTATAAACTCTTTAAGAGTAAAATGAAAACTTATATGTTTCAGAGGTATTAATATGTATTATTATAATTTATATTATATCATATGTGTATATATGAATTTTGTTTTATAGGTGATAATTTTATATGTGACGTTTTTATATGTGATGGTAAGTAAAGCGTTCCTTTGATAGCAATGGTGTAGGCTGAATAGGCCCTATATAAATAAACAATTTGCAATTTGTAAATACATGCTTATAAGCAAACTACTTCGCGTTGAGTGAGAGTGGAACTGGCGCCAAAAAATTGAATCAAGAAATGACATTTTGCTTTGATAATTGATCTTTAAAAATATTTGACCATCAGCTAGAAGTCTAAATTGTAATTGTCAATTACAATTAATGATAATTACTCTTTGATTGTTCAGATAACTATTCAGCTCATGAATCTCGTCTATACATATCTTGGTGTTAGAACAATATTTCTAGGAATACCTGGTAAGTTTTAATGTGTTACATTTGGGACAATGTTTACATAATACTCTCAACAAAGGCTGACTCAACCATAAATAGGTAACTTGTTAAACCAGATGTAAAATTATAATAACAATAACAAATCAACAACAACAACAACAACATAATTGCATATAATAATAATAATATATTATTGTTACTACCACTAATATTATAACTACTACTACTACAACTACTACTTCTACTAGTACTACTACTACTACTACTACTACTAATAATAATAATAATAATAATAATAATTTTTAATGAATTATAAAATTATGAAAATACAATTTGAAGATCGCTGATTAAATATTATTTAGACCAAAAAGGGTGTGGAAAAGTTTGTTTTGAATTCTGGTATATTTTCGTAGGTCTAGATATCATAAGGAATTAATTACCTACATAGAAATATTGAATTTCTGTGATGTATGGAGAAATTGTAATGCTGATAAATTTAATTTCACTTAGCACTGTAAAAAATTTAAATATTTTGTAGGCTTGATTATTGGCTAATAGGTGAACAACTAATAACTAATATTATGAAAAAATGTATCCCTCCCACGATAAACTCAGACCATGCTTTAATACATGTATTTCTTAAAACAGCGTTCTAAAACGTGGCTATCGTACTGGAAACTTAATTCAAGTTTACTGAAGGAAAAATAATATGTAGATATGATGGAAAATATAATCAAAGCTAGTATCCGAAAACATTCACATGGTAATCAAAACATAATGTGAGAATTAATTAAACTGATTGAGAATGAAAAGATTAATGATGTGATAATACAGAATTAAAGGGGCAGAATATAGTGAAATAAATTGAACATGTTTTCAAGGCTGGGAGAAGCATAACTATATAGCTAAACAAATAACTTAGTTGATCATTGATGGAAACATAGTAACTGATTCCTACAAAGAAAATGACAGACTATTTCTGAAAAAGTGGCGACCAATATTTCTGCTTATTGCTGATTATAAAATACTCACTAAATTACAGGACACTAAACTTTCAAAGGTGTTACCGTCAATATTTAGTAATGACGACACAGCATACTTAAAAGGTAGATATATTGGAGAGAACATAAGAACTGTGGCGGATATTATAGAATGTTGTAAATCCAGAAACGTAACAAGCATGCTGTTATTGATAGATTCCATAAAATGGGAATTATGGTACAGGATATGGAAACAATGAATTTTGGAAAAGGTTTCCTAACCTGGGTAAAAATAGTATATAGAAACATCACTAGTACTGTTATGAATAATGATTAATTCTGAAACAATTTCAACTTTATAATGGTGTTCATGAAGGTTGTCCAATTTCTGCTAATCTGTTCCTTCTCATTTTTGAAGTTCTTCCTAGCAGGATTAGAAGTAATAAATATATACAAAGTATATGTTTCTATGGAAGAGAAGTTAAAATTAGGCAATTAACAAACGACACCACCATCATAGGTAACCAAGTGGGATTAAAAAAATGAATTTAACTTAAACTAGTGTACAGGTCATGTTACGTTATTATGCTCATCTATCTGTAACACAGACAAGGACAATTATACTTTGAACAATGAATCCGTACTTATGAAAATTAGGATATTGTTTAATGTGGAAACAAAAGAAAGCTTTCATTGAAAGGAAAAATTATTGTTATAAATTCAGTATCAGTCGTTATGATATATCCTATTGCTATTCCCTTTTACGTTCTGAATACATATGATAATGTATGTTTCAACTTTCTTTGCAAATAAAACAATAATTCGTTAAATATCAGATGGAGGTTTGACAATGATATATATAGCCAGTACTATTAAAACAATAAAACAAACGTTGATAAAACGATTAATTATAAACCTCTCAAACCTATGGATTTGTATAATAACTGAACTTTTAAACGGAATCCGTTTTAGTTATTCGATTAAATCCAACCGTGACTGTACACCTTATATGCAAAACTTGGTAACCTTTTATAAAACCATATATACAACATGGAGATAAATTGATGTTCCTGAGCCTACATCGTAATTACATATGTGTAACCCGAACCTATGGCAAAACAGTAACATTACTGTACAGAACCAACAATTACTATGGAACAAATTGGTTGATAATGCTATAAGCAAAATTATGATATCTTAGATACAAATGGTAATTTTATGAACAAGAACATTTTTAGCCAAAAGTGTAATGTATTTTATTGAATATCTATGCATTCACAAGCTATAATGAGCTGGTGGAGGGATGTAATATTCTGCAAAACAAATAAATGATGAACACAATATAAGAACCTCAATATACAGAAATTTGACACAAAAGAACAGTCAAGTTGATTTTTGCAATGGTACATCTCAAGATATTTATTGGTCATTCATCAACATTATGTCAACAAAAAGAAATCAAATTGTAATAATCGTTGGGAAAACATATATAATATTGTTGAAGATAAATGGTCTCATAGTTTCCAAGTACCCTTTAAATCTTGCAGTTCCGATAATAACAGTTATAATTTATTAGTATATCTTCTGTTTCAATAACATTACATTCATTAGATGTACTAAGCACTTTAATATCCGATCTAACAACATAAAGAATTGTATTTCCGGTCATCAAAGATGCACCACAACCACACGCTCTGTCATTAATAACATTATAAACTAGACATATATAAATGACAGCATTGTGTAGTGTAAACCATATTTCAGATTAACCAATAACAGTGAAATTATAATTCAGTTAATAAATAATAGAGTAATTTTTTGGGCATGTTTGGATTGAGTTATAATATTTATGTGCATTAATGAAAATGAAACAAGTGTATTATCTTTAACAGCATTGCTATCTGCATCACAATATTCATATACATATATTCATCTTTATTAAATTCACATATATTAGCATTCATTTCAAATGGATGAAATAATAATTCATTCAGTTTCTCGTGCATAAGCTTACTTGGTGTTTGTTGATACCCAATAAAACAATTAATAAATGCAACATCATTATTAGTCATGCCATAATCCTCGTGTTTTGTGCTTATGATATGACAATGGTAAGAACAATGAATCCATTGTTGGCAGTGTTTGATTTAATATGCTTACACAAATATTAACAATACAAATTAGTCATGATAAAATATATACATATAAACCACTGACAACAATTGCAACATAATTTGATTGTGACACAATAATTCGATAATTGTTATAAATACTAATACATGGTAAGATGAAAAGGGAAAAATATTATACTAAACACAGGAAAGAAAACAGTCCAAGAAGGAAGTAAATACACAATAAATATATTTAATTTATATTATTATATGTATCATTCTGAATTGGAAGAAGTATAACATATATTGAATATGTATAATTATTGTGTTCACTTTCATTTACATATTAGTATCTAGCCACATGGACTAACCGTAGATAGAGTTAGCATCGAGGTCATATCTTGATATGATTATAATAATTTTACAAACCTTTATCTTGATTATAATACGCCCCCCCCCTCAAATGACCAGGAATCAGCTATATATTTGTTATTATTGATACTTGTTTATTCATAAAGGAGTCTTGATCGATATTGGGTAAAATCCTAATTCATATAAAATTTCGCGTGGACATTATTTGGAGCAGACTAACCTTCAAATCACTTTCTGTGGAACTTGGTTGATAAACTAATATTTATTGGTTTCTTCTTGGCACTGTAGAAGTGCTCCCTCATTCTGGTGGTAGCCAGATGCGCCAACATTGCTGGGATTTGGAGTTGGATTCTTTCCATACGGCCAATCTGTGTAGGCGATCCGCACTGTCAATAGTAATATTAGGTTCCAGGTTCATGGCATATAGTATATCTATGACAGTATCAATAATATCTTCGTCCGTTCTCTCTGAAATGCCTTCAATTAGCAGAAGGTTAAACCTTGAGGTATTTTATCCAGATCATCGCATTGTAACTCCAATGTAACTACCTTCTTTACCAGTGTTGTTCTCTTGTCATCCCTTTTTATCACACGTGTGTGTGATGCATTTGTATTTCCGACAATAGAAGCTCCATATCGTTTAATAACAGTTTTATTCCAGAAGACAGCAATGGAAGCCTTCACATCATGCCAGCAAACAACTTAGATTTTGACATTCAGTCAATGTGACAAGCAGATATGTTTTGTTGTCCAATAGTTCACAATTACTCTCCTACACTGTGATACTATGTCCTATATACAACACATTTCACTTAACATGCCACACTGGCCAAACAAACACATACACGACCAGTCCACATATTTGACATGGGTCAGTGGTGAGACACACTTATACATACGCAAACAGACCATAAATATATCATGGGCAAGTGCCAGCTACACCATACATTCGACCGACACTAATCAATGGATGCCAACACACAGTGTAATGTTCAAGTCTTAATTAGAACAGAACAATATAATTATCAACATTTTACAACACATATGTGGAATCCATTATCATTCCCATTAATGGTTCACATCATGGTTATGCTGTAACGTGAACCATTAATTGTTAATTATTAAAATAATCAGAATAAATCTTAGCCTCTGCCGCGAGATTAAACATATAATATAAATATGAATATCATGTTCTATCATACCTTTGTGACATGTCTGTCCATATTCAAAGGTTCGTCATTTAAAATTCGAATACTCCTGGCAGTTACTGGAAATGTGATATAAGAGTCATTAATCTCTCCATCCAAATCTTCACGATATTGGTTTTGGCGAACCGTTATAATAACAAAACTTCAAACTTATCAATACCTAATTGCTGTTGGATTATGTAGAGCAAGGTTAATAATACAATAAAGGAGGTTCGCATTTCTCAAGAACTATGTTCCTTTTCTCATAATGACAAAATACATGAAAGCAACGATTAAATTGTAAATAAAAAGCATATCATATTTAGGGTAAAACGTTACTGATAATGGCGTATATAATACCAAAAGATGGCCTTTTCCATTAGCCATGTGAATTAATAGACAAATGTATAGCCTATGGAGTTTGTTGTATGTTACATTATAGTAAAAAAGTATTACCATAAAATCAAACAATATTGAGATTTGTTTAGTGAATTTTGCTCAGTAATACATTTTGGTGAAATACAATGCTCATATATATATATATATATATATATATATATATATATATATATATATATATATATATATATATATATATATATATACATACATACAACAATCAGATTTTGCTAAAAAAACAGCTAAAACTAGTTTCGAATACTATTCTTCATTGAAGCGTAACGATATTTAAAGCAATAGAGTCATGCTAAGACATTATCACTCCTAAGCACAAGGCGAAAGTACAATACAAGGTTGGTGTTTATCTGAAAGAACTGACCTTAAACAAACGTTATTTTAAGCAATACAATTAGAAAGATACATACTAAGGGATGTTTTAGATTACTCCGCAAATGTCAGGACATGTTACACTCATAGCGGTAGAAGATCATACGATGCAAATAAATATTGGTACATCTGACTTAGCATATGTATCCATTATTACAATTACTACTGTATAATTCAACAATATATATATATATATATATATATATATATATATATATATATATATATATATATAGATATATATATATATATATATACATATATATATCGATGTATCGATCGAGCTATACATCATAAATTTTATTTTCACCTATCTATCCTACTGAAAATTGCCCCCAAAACGGTAACCAATAAGAACATTATTATTTTGAATCTTCAGCTAATATATCTCGTAATGAATAATACACTAAGAAAGGAGACAAAGGTGGCCTTTAGATGCTTTAGTTAGAAGAAGCATTGGTGAATATTAAGGAGTTGTTGAAAAAAGCGTGTTAATGAACAGCTCATTGTGGTAGGCATATAGGTGTCTAGCAAACAAAGGCATTCACGCAATATTCTGGGCTAACGTCTGGTTACTAAACGTTCCTAATGTTGGTATTATTGCCTCCTTTGTGTAGCTATAACCAAGGGAAGATACAAAGACATCACATTACCACAGTCATTCCCCTGTCTCTATCATGACGGTCTTTGAAGGGGAGAGCGTTAGACACATACTGTCGCTGAAAGTTATCAACAATAACGATAATACAGAGAAGGGTAAATGGATATCAACATGGCATATTTTGTGCCGTTCTTCTTTGGCTGACGAAAGGTAGACGCCAGTTGATTGTTCTCGAAATGAAGAAAAAATGGATGGGGGCGTTGCTTCGATATTACGAAGATAATTACATGCTTGGTACATCGGTGACCTTTATTGACACCAACCTGACAGCTAATACTGATAAGATGACTGAAGTTACTCTATAACTTGTCCTATGTCATAAACTTGAGAAACGTACAATTATTCAGAAAAATCAATATTATACCGTGAGACACCTGAGAGAATAATAGGTTATGATTAATGAAACTAAGTGATATGCCGATCTTAATGTTGCGAAAATTAATATATGTCAAAGTCATAGCAACTGATGACAAACATGACAAACGAAACATTTCTATGATAAATTCGCTTTCTTTTTTTCGAACAACTGCAAAGCTGCCTTTTATTCTTATTTACAGATCAATCACTTTTACCTAATACCTTGCTCGTCGTATTACCTTCACATTGTAACTCATATCGATGACATTAATTTATCGTTTACTTTTCCATTTGTAGACAAAAAACAATGTTGTCAATGTGTGATAACTGAGCATAGTTAAATAACTATTGGAAATCAGATTTTGTTAGATGCGATATTGAAGTTAGTTGTTTACGTTGAGTATTAGCTTAGCCATAACAGTTGTAACAGTACTGCTTTTAGATTTCGCAGAGAGAGACAAACAAACACAGAGAGATAAAAGAAGAAAGGAAGATATATATATATATATATATATATAGAAAAAGAGAGATAGCGGATAGATAGCGAGATGGAAAATTGCAAGCACACAAACAAACAAGTCATCTCATAAAATTGCACCATAAATTAACTGAAGTCGACCTTCAAACATAAGTTTTAAATGTAAGTTATGTTCTTTATAATGCATTATTGTACAAGGGCCAAGAATGAGTAGCATTGTAAAAACAGGTTTTGCTAAATAAATAATGTAGATTTTAATACTGTCAGATTAGGCCTTATTTCCTCATTAGATCCCCCATTGGCGTATTAGAAGGACCAATAAGGTGTCGATGGTGTCAGCAGATTCCCTACAGTTATATTAGGCACTCTATTCAAACAGTAACTCACATAACAGGCAATATTGGCTGAACCACTGCGGGAATTCTAACCCGGAACACATGTTGGGCAATCTGTGTCCTGTGGGAGGCTCTAATCAGCAGATGGAGCCACAAGACAGTAACCCTGGCTAACCATTAAACTAAAATGCTTACAATGAATGAAGTGAGTAAAGTAATTACTGTCATCCATTTGCTTGTTATCTTCATAGTCAAGCATAGTCAGTATTACCGGTTTGTTTTTGTTTTGTTTCATGTCGACGTGCAATTTAAGTCAAGTGATAAGGTCAATAGATGATACTGACAAAACTTGATGACACTCATCTATCTTTATTATGTTGTATAATGTATTGTACCTGTATGTATGACTGTTGTTCGTGTGTTTAGCTGTCTTTGATAATGGTATCAGATTGTTAGGTATTTCAGGAAAAATTTAACAAAATACATGAAGGCTAATAACAATATGTTTTAGCTTCTGTCTGTGTCTTCTTATGTTTGTATATCTTTTTATAATGTTTTTTAAAATTTTTATTATAAATATATATATATATATATATATATATATATATATATATATATATATATATATATATATATAAAAATATATATATATATATATATATATATATATATATATATATATATCTGTTTTCGGTTCTGCGTTTGTATATATTTATTTATATCTGCCTATCTGTATTATCTTTATCTGTCTATCTGCCTTACTGTTCGTCAATCTGTATTAATATCTGTCAATCTACACATCTGTAGTTCTGACGGATTATGTTTCTGTTTGTCATCAGCCTGTTGATAAACATCATCTTGTTTGCGTGTTCCATTGTGTTGCGGTATCTCTACATGTTTTTATGTCCATCTTTCTTTCTGCATTCATGTACATACGTGTACTATTATTTTACATATGCCTGACATGGGCAACTACGTGTTGTACCAACTACCCAGGTGGTAGGCTTTTAATAAACTGCCATAATTACAAATTTAACAATAATATTTCTCTAAACTAACCAGGCATTGACCAATACCAACGTTAATCCCATAGAAAGATCAGGGAACAGTTGGAAGGCTACAAACCCAAATTTCTCTCAAACCATAAAATAAATATCATCCCACACATATTAGTTTGTTATCAAGGCATTGAGACAAAATTCCACTTATGGATGTACACATCTCTTTCAAACTCTGTCTCCGGAATAACCTTTTAATGTATTTAATATTTCTTCTAGTCTTTTCCATGTAACCAATGAACGTTCGTTTAGCGTCTTCCGTTTTAGTGAAAGACCCCCTAAAACAATAAAACAGTCAATATATATATATATATATATATATATATATATATATATATATATATATATATATATATATATACAATATTCATGACGTTGGGGTTTGATAGAGATACTACTCCTGGCCAATTTATGTTTATAATTAAAAATACATTATTGTAGGAAGAGCTTCTACTTTGAAGTCTTCAATCGCTAAATGGACAAAAATAAAACAAATCGGATGTATTTAGCAACCGCGAAATATGACGTGAAAGAGAACAGGTAGGTCGGTTGTTTGTGTGTGCACGAGTGCGTGTTCGCATATAAAGGTTTTAGTTTATGTGTGATTATGAACGCATCTGTGTATATCTGGACGCGTGTGTCTGAATACAAATCCCAGGGAAGAATTCACGAGCCCAAACATTGATAATTTACGATCCCTTTTATCCTTGTCGTTTTGGCAATTAGTAAACATAGGGTCCTATCATTGGGATATTAACTTCTTTTATATGAGCACGAGACTGTATCTCCCCTGCTGACTCCATGAACAGTTGATGGCAGAAAAAGTGTGGTCATTACAGTGACTACGAGGTCGTTCGTTATCTATCCTGAATGTACCAGCATAGATAAATCTGTGACCACAACCATGCAATGTGAAAGACTGCAGCGTCCTTTGTGATTCAGGGGACGTGCTAAGTTTCTTTAATTATCAATAAATGGACTGAGTTAGGACGAGACATGTCTTGATTTTAAATATCTCGATGTCAGTTATCTGGTTACATATTGACATTTGTTGGTACAAAGGGTATTTACTACCCAAATTAAACATAATTTGTTTTGAATATTGACTGTGTCATTAATATTGGTTTTAAACATAGAAGTAAAAATTTCGTTAGTTAAAACTACTATTATAGCTGCTGCTAGAATGATAACAACAAAAGAAAACTACTCCAACTATTATTACTATCAAGAGTAGTAGGAGCAGAAAATAGTAGTAGTAGTAGTAGTAGAAATAGTGGTATTAGTAATAGTAGTAGTAGAAGTAGTCGTAGTAGTAGTAGTAGAAGTAGTAGTAGTAGTAGTAGTTGTTGTTGTAATAATGGTAGTGGTAGTTGTAGTAATAATAATTGTTGTTGCTTCTTTAATTCATATTGCGTTTGCTGGTAGTTTTGGTTGTGGTGTTAAGTGACGAGGAAGATCATAAAGATGATGATGTTGACGATGACAAAGAAGGTGATGCTATTGGTCAAGATATACTACACTAATTATGTTAGCTATGAATATATGAATAACATATTTCTATCCTCGTGCCTATAAGACTAAGTTGATATGATGTCTATATTCACGGTTATCTAAGTACTTAAGTTTATGATGGAAAGGTTATTCCCTGAGTGTACTGTAACATATTTCGTAAACTAAATGTAATTAATAATGCTAAATTATCTCTTATAATTAATATTTCCGTTTTTATAAGAATTATCAGAATGTACTGTCTTCTAAATATGTCCTATCTAGTCTTGCAGAAGATTTACGTTCATCAATATTTCTGTTTTACATAAAGCAAGTTTTAATGTACTGTTCAAAATCGTAATGGCATGTGTCTTCGGTATTAGAGAATCAGTAGGCAATATTGTATACTATGTGTAAGCATCGCAAACTCAACAATAAGACATATTTTAAATATGTATCTGTACATTATATTCGAGATAAAACATTTATAACTGAAAAACATCATAGTATTTAGAACACGTCAGTTTTACAGTACTTGCCACAAGATGAATTTCTCCGAGAATAATGTTTTCTGTTGAATAAAAGAAACAATGGTCATATAGGTGTTAACCAGTGTAAACCGTTGCATGATGAGGCGAAAAAAAAAGGTGGGTCTTAAACTTGCAATTTGAAAAACTATCGTCTAATAACATTCAGAGATAACGTATCGCGAAATACTAAATATTCCACTTTTTCTGTATTTATCTAGGTCGATTGCATATTTTACCAAACTGCGGTGTACAACAGAACGACTAGATGGACTGAAAGTCGTCTTGCATAACATTGTGGTATTCCAAAAATAGTTTATTATTATTTACATGTCAGTGTTGGATAATATATTTTCTTAATGGTTGTCGTAATATTAAATAATTCACACAACTCTATAATAAACTGACCGCAAAATGACCAATTGTCCCATTTCCAGAGGCATTTTTTTATGTCGTATCGTAAACCAAGCAATGACGACGAATGTGTCGCCATATTATGAGCAGTACTCGGTAATGTTTGCAAGGGTAATGAGAAATAAACCCCATTTAGACTTTGTACTACCGTTCTTCAACCCTGCAAGTCTACTGAAAAATCGCTGCTTTTGAGCTGATCGTGAAGCCGGTTGTTATGTAATACCTTTAATGGCGCTGTTTGCATTGAAGTAGCTAAGAATAGATAGGGATGTATTTATAACATTAATTAAATCGTTTAATGCTGTTGTATACTTAATTATGGATATATCCTAAGAGTTGTTTTAATTACATGTAATGGTTCGATGAAGCATCCATTCATAATTGAATAATAGAAGTAAACTCTTGATGATACACTGATCTGCATTATTCGGAATAATTATGTCTTAATTATGATTATATTTCTTGCATTGTTTCTATCTTTAACGGTAGCTTGGTGAGATATTTAGATTATTACATTCACTTCCCCTGTGACGTCAGGAGTTAGAATTAGCGTCTTGTATTCTCATCTGTGACATAACAGGCGACAAAATATGAAACCAAAATCTAACTTACCATCCTATATATCCACTTACTGTTAATTCTTATTTAAACCTTATTTTATTGTTCACAGCCAGTGGATACAGACCACGGCGTTTAAATACACGGTTGGCCAAAAGTCACATTACCATATAAAGCCTATTCAAGTGCTAAATGGCAATTCGACCTAGGACTCACTCTACATAAGGCGTTATAATTATTTGGTGGGTTATATGCATAGATTCATCAAGCTTAATGAGATAAGTGACTTACACCCAGCATATATATACACTTTGAATCATTTTCAATTAGATGAATACTTAACTACTAAGCAGAAACATTCATACGCAATTCAAATTTCCAGTACCCAGCTCTATGTGTTCAGCATTAATGGCATCCTGAAATATCACTTTAAATAGGGTCTAATTATCTGATATAGCAGATAATGATATGACAATTAAATAAGCCCAGTGCAATCTAAGTTTCTCTCAGTGTAAATATCCACCAATGTTACGTTATTTGGCCATTGATCTGTAGCGATACAGGTCGGTGAATAGCCTCGTCAAGAACGGCCTTGAAGATATGAGATAGGTGGACGATTGTTTTAGTGATGGATGTTTGATTTTGAACGTGTGTGTTTGGGAGTGTTGTTGTTATTGAAGTTATTGTAGCTAATGGTTGCTGGGAGCTAATAAACGTCAGTTCAGATAATGATATGACAATTAATTAAGCTCAGTACATTCAGCTTTATATTATATATATATATATATATATACACTATCAAAAATTATAAATAGAACAGTTCCTTTTTAATCGTACCTATCACCAATTTGACTCAAGAAACCCAGTTGAAGTTAATACCAAAAATGCTATATATACATCTTATATAATGAGCAATTAAACTTATAATAATAATAATAATAATAATAATAATAACACTATTAATAATAATACTAATAATAATAGAGAAGTGTTCATTGAAGACTACATCGATATCTTAATTTTCCCATATCCGAAGATCATAAATGTCTTAACGTGATAAAAATGTGCTGATGCATGAAGTCTCTGAAAGAATTGTATTTAGCATAAAAGTGGTATTTATTGTATACAGTTTTCACTATCTGATTTATGGACGTAGGTATTTCAGCTTTATGTTCAACTATAAAGATGTTTTATCTGTTACAAATACATTTTCATCAGCAGAAACAAATCCACCACCACCATCACGATCACCACCACCGCTACCAACAGCAACAACAACAATACTACTAATTGTACTAACAATAATACAAATAACGTAATAACAATATATGATGATAATAATAATGTATATGGGTATCTGGTCATGAACCTACAATTAACGTACTAATATATTTATATACCAAATCATACACTAGCACTTAACCCAGTACATTGATATGATACGTATATTTATATTATGATCACAGTTTAGCTATTCCAATAAACCCAAATTGTGATTGGATTAAAGTAATGAGATTATTCTGATGTCATGTACTTTTGACAAGGCCAACTGATTAGTTTGATCCCTATTATCTAATCACGTAATCCCACTTTGATCCAGGCTGCCTAATGATACAATCCATTTCTAGTGTCACTGGATGTCATGTTATTAATGACTCGGTGGTTATAATCCTCACTATATTGTACCTTAGCAGTCCAGGGCATATCTTGAGTACTATATCTTCGACAGATAGATTAATTGATCGATTGATAGATAATTTATTTTACAATTTCCATTTATAAACATTTTACTCATAGACGATATAAAATATCTTAAACCAACATCACGTTTATATTCATATCGCTTAAGTTGGCAATAAACAAATATACTCTGTTGCTCACCAACAAGGATCGATTCTAGCAAACAGAAATGGGAATAATTGATGAGAAATATATAATATTTTACTCTTCATAAATATGGATTGATCGACTCCTAGAGGCATTAGAAAAGTTAATGCTTATGCTTTCTTTCTCATAAATTCTTTATGACCACAAAATAAAATGCTAATGAGCTAATGAAAAACAAATTATACTGTATTCTTGGTGCTATTGTGTCAGTGTACCTAAACCAAGATGAAAATATATGGAAAACTGTGGCTATAATTACACCTAGCAAATATGTCGAAAGTCAAAATTATACGCGAACGTGTTCTTGCACATGCATTACCATAGGCTTCAGTTGACAAGCCAGCAAACACAAAACAAATACCGTTGTTTTCTCTTAAAGACAACGGAATGTCATACTTATAAAGCTGTTTATGTTATGGCTAACTTAAGTTTTTCATATTAAATACAATCTATTGTATATTAATTTATCCTGTCGATTACAAATTATAAACAACTTACCTTTGTGCAAAATACAATTTTTACGATGAGCATTATTGGTTTTTTTACGGTCAGTGAAATATATTTCTTCGAGTCAGTGATTTAGCTTATCGAAATTTGATTGGCATTAAGCTTTGGTTATGAGAAATGTCATGGCATTTAATAGGCAAGTTTATATAGCAAAATATAAATATATAGGTGATGGAATGATCGGGTGGGTGAGTCAGTGATTGAGTATGCGATTGAGTGAATGAGTAAGATTCTGATATCCTATAAATCACATAACAATCACAGTTGTATACATCGTTATCACCATATCAGTTTTAACCATTTCAGTAGTATTCTTTTGGTTAATTTAATTTCGAATTTTAACTCATATCAAAATGTTTGTTATCAATCAAAATTAATGTTGTGTAATTAATGACATCAGCAAAGTTCACACTGATCATTCTGAAAAAGACATGTACAATGTGCTACCTTAACTTGTAGTGGAAGATCAAGTCTACATTTATCCTCAGTGTCACATAACATTTACGTTGTGCCATAGAACAATAAAACAGATAATTATAGAACTTGATAATAAGGTTATGAATTTCACATAAATAAATCATTATATCGTTAAAATTGGCAAGTGTTAAATTTCTTAAAATTATTGTTATTATAATTGTTATTTTAATTCCTTTGTTATATCAATAAAATTGAATCCTTATTTTATTATTGAAATTATTATTAGTATTAGTCTAAATATAGCGCGTTGGATTGCATATCACCACCACCCGGGTTCTAATCTCGGCGTGGACATATCTGAAGATATTAGATATCAATTATTTTTATTCGCGTTTTCCAACAATACAGTTTTATATCATGTGTACCACTTACAATTCCAAAGTCTGGCCACATACTATTCCTTAGTCTTATAGCAAGTTAGCACGTGCTTTCCTGTAAGTTATAATATTTCGGTTAAATTTTGAGATAAAATAAAGCCCTCATTTATTTATCTTACAGCTAGATTCTTCACCAGTTACCCATCATGTAAAATATATGATATTTGTGATGACAGAATCTGATTATTATATGCATTTTACAAGCATATAAAATTATTAACATTATAACATACAAAATGTTTCCTTCGATGATTTCCATAATTAAGATACTAATGCTTTGAAATGAAATTAGTAATTTAGGAGAAGATATATTGGGCGTAAAGAAAGTGGCTCTCTGGCCATCTGGTGTCACGTGATTTATGACATCACGTGTTCTGTTCACAAAGGAAGCTGTTAGAAGCGAGTGGATACTTTTCTTCCGCTTAAATCATACCCTTGCCAGCGACATTCTGCCTCAGATTTCCTATAACACAAAGAAAGTGATATTGCATAAATAATGCTTAAGCCATAGATGATTTTACTTATTCCTGACTACGACTACTGCTTTGTACATTAATACCCTTGTTAGGCTTCCTTCGATATGTTACTTTCCTCTCCCATATTACTATGATACTAACCGATGTTTTTATAACAGTAATGGAAACAGATATTAAACCTGTTTTCCTTACATTCACTTTTGTGAACATGATAGATGAAATGGGACTACACAATTATATGGAGAACAAAATGAAGCATCCTTATTATTATTGCTGTTCTTATTGTAGTTGTTGCTGTTTTTGCTGTTGTTGTTGTCGTTGTTGTCATTAGTGTTGTTGGTAGCAGTCGTGGTGATCGTGATCATGGTTATGGGTTTATTTGTAGCAATTAAAAAACAATAAAGAACCTTTACAGTTGAAATAATGCAGAAATGCCTACGTCCATAAATCAGATAATGAAAATGCAAAAAAAGGGTGAAAATAAATACCACATTTATGTTAAATACATCTCCTTCGTAAGATTTCGTACATCAGCACTTTTTTATCACGTTAAGGCAGTTGTAATCTTCGAATATCGGAAAACCAACATATTAATGCAGGCTTCAATGAATATGTTTTGGAGATGTGTTTTGTGAAGGAAGGAGACGCTTACAAAAAGAAGAAAAAAACGTTACTTGACCCTATCTGAATACGGACAAAGCATGACTACAGCGTGTTTATTTATTAGAGACTACTAGAGGGATTGATGGTGCCAAATATATATTACTAAAGGTAATTGCTATATTATGGTAGATAGGTCTGAACTCTTTTTATTGTTACACATTTGGATGTCGGCTAGCAATAATTAGGTTATAGTAGGATTATCAACCTTACATTTTCGTAGCTGCCTGTGTGATGACATTGATTAAGATTACCTTATTGCAATAATTATTTTAGAGGGAAAAGCATAAAGAGGCGATCCTTGCAATAATTAGCTTCTGAAGTACTAAAAACTTAATTCTGACAATCAATAAAAACACCATTGTGGAAATATATTGTGTGTGTATGTCTGTGTGGCTGGTTGGCTGTGTCTGTGTGGAGGTTCAGAATGTACATTAACAGCTTTCAATAACTTTAATTCAGCTTACTCCTCCTTGTTGGAAAATTGTTCGAAAGTGTAATTAGCATACAAAAACGAATCTCTCACATTTGTTCATGCCATTTCATCCAATATCAAGAAATATATTTTGAAATATAATTTGTTATATAATAAAGTATAATAATATGATAAATGAGCAATAGCCAACTTCAGGCTTCTTCTCATCTATGACAATGTAGCATATTGACACTTTCGGTAGATTATTATTTCAATTACCATGTCCTGTAGCTAATTAATGTTATGCTGCAATCGTTTTGTGTTTGTAGTATTAGCGTATGCCCGTATAATTGCAATGAATATGTAATATTTAAGAAATATTCCAATTATGGTTTGTTTTAGGAAATTGGATATTATATATTAGCTATAAATAGATGTATTAGCCTTGTATCATAATGGAACAAATCAGTAATGTACATACAATTGGTTTAACAACGTAGCCATCTCAGGTAAATTCACATCATAACCAACTATACAGTTATATTATTAATATCAATTATGATGAAGAGTCATGTGATGATAGCATGTGGATGGAAAGAAGGTGTTATTGTTCACTGACCAATCGATATTCCATTAAACAGTAGTTTAGTGGTTAGTGCATTTTTCACGTGTTTCTAAAAGCAATGACGTAAATTGTGCATGTTAACATGAATTAAGGATAATCTCTCTAAACAGCATAATCCGCTAGTGAGGACATACAGCCAGAGAGATGCAATTGCTCGGCTAAATTATATGTAAGCTATTAATAGGCAAACCTTTTCATACGTTATGGTTCATACGCTCAATTTATTCTTCGAATAAGGACCGGAATTTGCTGTAGTGCCTTTGTAAGGTTATGGCAATGTATCCTCGTATATTGCATTACCTGTATATTCTACTCCACACCATATAACTTGTTAATTTCACTTTGTATATATATATATATATATATATATATATATATATAAAAAAGAGGAGAGAGAGAGAGAGAGAGAGAGAGAGAGAGAGAGAGAGAGAGAGAGAGAGTGGTACGTAATTAGGTTGGTGTAAGTGTGGTAGTTAGATAAGCCAGATTGTATGTGGTAATCAAGTAAACTCGACCACCATTAGACCCCCATCATAAATTTCCATTATTATTCATCTCTAGTTATTGCCTACAATATGTTGTTTATCTTTATGCTAGATTGTTAGTTCATTAACCAGTCATGAACCGTTGAAACCAAGTTACCTATAGCGTCTCTGAAGTGTATAATTCATTAATACATTACATATATCATTAATTTGAAGACAAACACTAGGAGGCGGCTATTTTCATTTATAATATGACACGAATGTCCTTTAATGTGTGAACAGACAGGCGCAATAGATAACCACCATGGCCGTAATGTCTATTTTGCTGGGTTATTCATATCCACTTTAGGATACATGTTTCAGATGAATAGCTAAATGATTCAACAGCAAGAAATAAACATTGTATTTGACAGAAATACATATTAATAGGAACGATAGCTGACTGAACGGAAGAGACGTGGTTTTGATACGAGGGACAAAGGTGTTTGACATGTGTGTTTTTATGTATGTTATTTGGCCAATCCTAGACAAGGCTGAAACACTATCGCCCATAAATCATAATAGTAAAATGGAAACTGCAATCAACTAATTTGTACAATTAGTGCATACTTTCTAATTATATGAATAATGATGTCAAGTTTTGCGTTGTCTTAAAACAGAAAGCTTTTGTCACAGTTAAATCAAATTCTATAGTTATCTGCTGTACAAGTTTCCGAGAAGGCTATTACATACTCCCTACGTTAACATCCGAGTTCAGGAAGAAACTATATATTTTGTTATCGTGTACTCATGATCAATCGTTTTTTTAATGGTATTGACGTGGATCGTATGTTTTGATTACTACTCCAAATTATAAAACGTTACGTCAGAAAGATAAGAAACGTGGACTATATATATTCGTGTATTTATCTTACATGACGTTTAGGTAATACTCTAATGGAAAATGATATAGGTTTAATTTTGTTTGATGTAGTCAATGTCTATATTTAAGTCTGATAAATATGTACATGAAAGGTAATACTTAATTTGGATGATTAAGATAATAAACAACTATCTGAAAACCATATATCCTAATAATATTCACTGCAAAAATGGTTATTAAATCAATAATAGAGTTACGAATACAGTTATCGGCATTTGCAACAATGGGTTTAATGGTCTCTTAAATAGTGATCCTTAATCAAGTAATATTCATGTTCCAACAGCAAGTCAAATTAAGCCTATTCTTATCATATATTCGGATCTAGGTATTCATTATATATCTTGTACCGCGCGGTTATCTTTGATGAAATAATACAATCAATATGATGAAACTTTTCAATCGAATTAACAGTGACATTTAGTTTCAGAAAAGGCACTCCTATGGCGCTGCGGTTATCGTACTGAGCTGCAAACCTCCAAGCTGGGCTTCGAATGTGACTCACATATGTGTCTCTGTTGTTTCTCATACGCTACATCTCCCAGTAGTGATCAGCAACGAGTCAAACTAATGAAGCCCAACAAAGCTCAAGTTACTTCGAGTAATGGCCCAACGATGATGAGTGGTCGACTGATCTGACAGAGCTATTGAAGGATGAAACGAGTCAAAGCCAAAGCTTATTCAACTACACTTCAACGTTCGACTTTCCAATGAAATAAAGCTCTACAAATTGGAAAATATTTGTTTATCTGTAGTATTTGTTTACATAAGAGTTGTTTAAAATAATGATAATTGTTACAACCATTTCTATAACACTTCTATCTGAGTGATATATACAATAAATTCACTTTTGAAACAAGCTTAGATGTTTTTTAATCAAAGTTGATAATGGAAAATATGAATATTCTATTGTTTTATATATAAGAGCAGCTATGTATTTGAATATTCATTTGCTGGCTAAGACGTTTATATACGTAGAGGTTGACACTACCAGTGTCCAGTCTAGTCCAAGCCACACTGAATCTTCATCAAAACAATCGAAGTAGAATGCCACCAATACATTATGTTAGCCATACATAAAATGGTTCACACATATAAGTCCTACATATAACTTGACTCATTTAGAAAGTTAGGCACACATAATTTGTCCCATGCAAAAGGGCTTGACGATAGATGAGTTTACAAAATACAGCGGTGTTTAGGTTTGGGCCAGGCCAACACCAACGGTATATACATATATACACACGTATATAAATAAAAGGACATACAGCGAAAAACACATATTCTAAAGTAGCCATTAAAACCCTTTATCTTACCTTTATGTAATATCTTAGAAACATACAACAATATAATGTCAATCTAATTGGAAACTAGCATCATTTATATTACCTGTGCATTAAATATATGTACAATATTGTATATAATGTACTGAACGAATATTAATTCTATTGGCTTATCAATTGCAACAAGATGGACGCCAAATGGAAACACCTTCCTTATTGATATGGATCAGAGTCTGGGCAATAATTAGGGTCGATCGATGACGGTTATTGCTTTAGTTTCCCTTATCCGTTTTAAACCTTTTAATTTAACGTTAGTCAAGGTTAATCCATGGTGACTTCTTCTCCAGAATACAGCCTCATTTAGCATGCAGGCGACACTGCAGGTGCCAAGCAGTGTAATGTAGTGAAGGTTAACTTACCTGCAGTCATTTTGTGGACATTAAAACTTGGCCAGTAGTGCTTGCAATGTTGCCAGTTTCCGAATATTTATGATTACAATCTGCTATTCGTGTTAATCTTCAACAGTTTTTGTCTTATTGTGAATGTGATTGTCACTATGACATACATAACTGTTATTATTCAAGCCATCAGTGACAAGCCACTCAATGTAACCAGCTGCAGCAAATTATTTAAATTACTATTTGCTTGCCACACGTTCAATGATTGTAGTTCAGTTTCTTTCTTGTTGTTAAAATCAACTAAGTTACAGTACCTGACTTACATTTGCAGTAAATATATCATTAGTTTTATTTATCAGATATGTCGCAATACAGGTGACCAGTCAATCGACTATCTTGTTATATGCACAATACCTTTGTAAAACATTCCCTCGGTGTCACAATTATCACATATTTGTATCAGAGATAACATTCTCAATAATGTGGCTGAAAATATGTTATATTGATGTCCCACTTATCATCCCACTACGTACTCTCTTCTGCAAATACAGATTGGGCCAACGGGTGCAAATCACATCACATCAGATTCAATAATAGTCCAAGAGTCGACTAATGGGAACATTTAATGCCAGAATGGTGGACATTTATATGTCAAACAGATTTATAGCTGAGCAGGGTCTTTATAAACGATGGCTTGTTCCATCAAAACATCATTACTGATAAGTGTTTCTTCGCCCATGCATAGTTATCTGAATTTATTGGAATGCGTTTGTGTTGAAAGGTAGGCTTCTACTGGATATATAGCTTCTGCTAATTTCCAGCATAAAAAAACTATTTAGACAGACAGACAGCCAGACATATAGATAAAAAAATAGATGGAAACAGATTCGGATATGATGATTTTCAGTCTGCCCATGCTATGTGTATGCAAGATGAACAGTTGCATTAGCTTGTCTCGACATTCGTGATATTTGGAAAATATAAACAAGGGAATGTTTTTTTTTGTTCAATTAGGTTATTAGTTAAACATTTGTATTGATGATATACTCGATCCAAAGTCACAACAGCCATACAATTCCCCCTTCCACGAGCATTACCAACTACTCTATATGATTTATATTGTAATTAATGTGTAGAATATTATATATTATATATATTATATATAATTTAATATATATATATATATATATATATATATATATATATATATATATATATATATATATATATATATATTAGTAATTTTCTTAATTGGAAATATTTGAGTTAATATATATATATATATATATATATATATATATATATATATATATATATATGCAGATATATCGGGAATACAGATTTCTGGGAGTCTGGCTAGATTAGGTAGGCTATATTTGTCTGTACATTTATAGTTTAGATGTGCACAAGGTGAGTCTCGTTGACGTAATGTTCCGTGATCCGAAATATTCGGAAGAAACAATAATTTATGTGATTTATGTTATATTTTTTGAAATTGTGATGACCATTGAATCACAATGTATGGTCATTGTAGACTGTATCCTTGAGCATATCGTTGTATTTTCTTTGTACAGATTCCTTACAATGCAATTTTGGATGGGGGGGGGGGGCAATAGGCGATGACGGCATTGGCACATTTGATATCGGGGATCTTTGAAAGCGGGAAGCTAAAGTTCATAGTCGAGTTATCATGGAATGTTTTGAATATCTCATTGACAAGGGGCTACTTCAAAATCATGAGAACAAAGTTAACTAGGGAGGTTTCTTTCGAAAGAAAGGAAACCAGGCGTAATTTGACTTTAAAATCCGAAATAGTAAGGCGTTTACAAATCGAAGATCGGCTTTTTATAACTGTTAAAGAAATATCGTTATTAGCAAACATTTATCAAGGTGGTTCGACAAGCATCTCTGAGTGTCAGAAGACAAACGTCGGATCTTTTGAGCCGAATTTAGAGCCATGAAAGCAAATACATGAAGCGCAACTGAAGGCAATCAGTAATTTGAAGGGCCAAATCATCCATCATACATGGTACATGTACACCCTGTCCAGGCAGCAGCACCCAAGGTAACAAGGCTACAAATACGTTGCTTTGATTCCGGCCTTCTAGGGTATTCGAGGGATGAATATCTGACACAAGCATTCTAGATGTCACGGGCGTCATGCTATTCAATCAACAGCGCTAGATAAGCAATGAACTAAATATAAATACACTTTTAAATGTTCCCATGTAAACTGAAAGTCAATTTGTGGGTCGAAGCAAATCGGAGTTTTGTTTTTCTTCAGAGAAACATATAATTCAGTAACATCTCCCTTGGGCAGGCTAAGTGATAGTTTTCAAATCTGACGCGACACCAGAGCCAATTAATCAGTTTTGAATATTATTCAGCTAGGTTACAAATTGCCTCTACCTTGAATTCCATCTTCAGATTGTATTGCTCAACAATGCATCTAGGACGGACGAATTACGTATTCGTCAATTCAGAATTAAGTATTAAATATTAATTCCAGCGTTTACTATATTCTAAAGGTGATTAATCCATTAACCACTAACCACAGCACAAGGTAGATCGGATAAAAAGTGCTTGGTTCTCGATTGTAGACATATTGTAGAAATATCAATTTATACTTGTAGAAATAACACTTTCAGTACCAAGGTGTTAGTACCGCGATGCATATGCATAATTAAATTCGCTTTACATGTCAATACGATTTACAATCAGCTTATAATCATACTGACATATATGAAGGACATCCATTCTGATGCTAAATATTACATTTTTAATGTTTTATTATTGTTTATCAACGGCAAGCAATATATTTAGCAAGGTGTTGCGATTCCCAGTCCAAGATTGTCTCTCACAAGTCATCAGAATGAATAGGAATTTAGACCATATTTTAATAGCGGTTAATAATTTTGAATAAAATAATATCAGAACTTAAAAGCTTCGGTCTTATAATCTCCAAAGCAAATTCAGATTGGTCACCGAAACAAATAATACAATGTTCGGGATATAATTTTGACTTTGAGGTCGAGAATTTAAACCTGTTTTCAAATTAAATGAACAATATTAAAAGTTGTATTCTTCAAATATAACTTACTCATTCCCAGTTTATGAAGGCTCGAAAATTAGCGTCCTTGTTAATGGGCATAAAATCAGCCAAACTGACTGTGGGTAATGTGGCATCAATTATGACAAGTATTGACATAACACTACCCAGACAAAGCGTAATTGGAATTCGATATTTTGGATGGGAAAAAAATGATACTTTTCTGGAATGGAAAATTATGTTTTATGAGCGGACAAACATTTGTGGTTGATAATACATACATCACCGAGGTCTGTGTTGGTGCATACAGATTTGGTTATGCCGGATATATAACGGAAGTGGATGGTTAGGAAAGCATCAGTCGTTGGTCCGGATTCAAGTCCAGAAAGAGCTCCAGGTGGACTGATATCGAGTCAGTGTTTACGATCTGCAAGATATTTGTGCTTCCTGATCAGAAGAACCATCAAATGGAAGATCGATAATATAAACGTCGTTCACATAATGAGGAAACGAAGTGTGAAAGTCGAATTAACAAATACTGTATCGAACATAATGGAAGTTGCAAAAAATCGATATCAATATCATTCCAGAATGGATTCCAAGACAAATGAATATACACGCAGTTTATTTGGGAAAACTTCCATACAAGAAGGATAATCATCGGAGGGTGAAGTTTCCCTTATTCCACATATTCGCTAAATAGCCGTTTATTAATAGTACGAAATTAAGATGTTTAAATACTATGTTATTTTACTTACATGTATACCACTTGATCGCGCGAAACTAGTTTCATTACTAAGACGTTACCCGGCGTTCTTTTGTTATTCTATAAATTGCCCGACTTGTTCCAAGTAAAATTTGTGTTCTGTTTAGTTTCTCATTAAATACTATTAATGATGATTCTGGTGAGATTAAGCAGGAAATGTTTCTGCACGCATAAAGTTTAGACACACAGGTGGCACGTTTCGTTGACATATTGTCTCGTGATCAGCGTTAGTCGAAAGTAATAACATCTTGCTTGGAAAACGTATTTTTCAAAGTTCTGATGTTCGGTGAATCATAAGGTTTGATAATTGTAGTCTGTGTCCCCAAGAAGATAGCTAACTTTCCATTGGGAATATACTTAAATATATATTTATCTTCCTTTTCGTGTGAGAGATGATGAACGAATTGGATGTAAATTAGGGATTTTTTCCATTACACATAAAGGCTAATATATCTATTTATATCCAATATATAATATGCAAGTTCCTAAGACAGACGGTCATTGTGATATCTCTTAAATAGTACATATGTAGTGCAACGATATGGGCATTTGCTAAAGTACAAACACAAAAAGATAGCATCATAACATTAATTAGCTACATGATCGGGCAATTGATATAATATTCTACCCTAAGGTGACAGTATGTACTGATGAGATAGAGCCTGAGATTAGCTATAAATCATTTATACTACTATTGTAGATTACCATACACACACACACACACACACACACACACAAACAAACACACACACACCCACACACATACATACATACAACATATTTCCGCATTGTTAAGTTTTCATTACAGTTTCACTACTTTCCAGCCTCTTTATGCTTTTTCCTTCTATAAGAATTATTGCTCTGAGATATTTAGGTTCATAATTCCACTACAACTTAGTTATTGCTAGCTGATGTCGAGATGCGTAATAATAAAAAAGAGATCTGCCATAATGTGACAATTGCCTCTAATCATATCTATTTGGCACCATCAATCCCTCTCGTTGAATGTGTTTTTAACGAACGCACAGTAGTCTTGTTTTGTCCGTGTTCAGATAGGGTCAAGCAAAGGTTTGATTTGTTCTTTTTATAAGCGTCTACTCCCTTCATAAAGCACCTATCCAAGAGGTATTCATTGAAACCTGTATCGATATGTTACCTTTCCGAAGAGTGGAGATTTTAACTGCCTAAGCGTGATAAATTGCGCTGATGTACGAAGTCTTATGACCATTGAAGGACACGTATTTACCATAAATGTGGTATTGCTTTTTTACATTTTTCGCTATATGATTTATGGACGCATATATGTTAGCATTCGTTTCAACTGTAACGGTTTCTTTATTGTTTTTTATCTGCTACAAATACATAATTAATAGCATAAACAAAACCGTCACCATCATCACGATTACCACCACAGCTACTATCAGCAATAATAATAACAACAACAACAATACTGTTACTACTACTACTACTACTACTACTACTAATCATAATAATAATAATAATAATAATAACTACAATTGTTGTCATAATCAAATATAACAATTTATAGCTGAGTTAATAGTGAAGACATTTGCGTCGATTGTGTTTCATTGGATTTGAACCCAGCTGCTCACGTATCTATTTTGGTTTAAATAATCAAATGTTGTCTACATCTATTTGCTACTATATACTATCAAACAAAAGTGATTCGTTCTCGTTAGTCTACGATAAAGGATGCTTCATTTTGTTCTCCATATAATTGTGTAGTGCCATTTAATCTATTATGTTCACAAAAGTGAATGTAAGGAAAGGGACATTTAATATATGTTTCCGTAACTGTCATAAACCACCAGTTAGTATCATAACAATATGGGACAGGAATGTAACATATCGAAGGAAGCCTAACAAGGATATTAATCTACATAGCTGTATTCGTGGTCAGGGATAAGTTAAACCACCTATGGTTTAAACATTATTTATGTAATATAATTTTCTTGGTGTTATCGGAAACCTGACGCGGAATGTCGCTGGTACGGCTATGATTTAAGCGGAAGTAAAATATCTATGCTCTCCTAACAGCTTACAGAACACGTTATGTCATAAATTACGTGACACCAGATGGCCACTTTCTTTACGCCAACTATATCTTCTCCTAGATTAATAATTTCCTTTCAAAGCATTAGTATCTTAATTATGGGAATCACCGAAGGAAACAGTTTGTATGTTATAATGTTAATAACGTTATATGCTTGTCAAATGCGTATAATAATATCATATATTTTACATGATGGGTAACTGGTGGAGAATCTAGCTGTATGATAAATAAACGAGGGCTTTATTTTATCTCAAAAGTCAATCGAAATATTATAAATTACAGGAAAGCATGTTCAAACTTGCTGTAAGGCTAAGGATTAGTCTGTGGCCAGACTTTGGAATGGTAAGTGGTACACATGATATAAAACTGTATCGGTGGAAAATACGAATAAAAGGATTTGATATCTAAGAGAAATATCGAATGTCTTCATTAAACATTGTAGATTATTCTGCCGGCATAAACCTGAAGGAATAGGTAATTTATTACAATAATAATATCTTAGTTGAAACCATAAAATGTGTTGTTTAAGGTGTTCATTATAAAACAATGAGAAGGAAAAGGTATGTCCTATTTAATATTTTTCATTAACAGATTACTTATTAGACCTCTGCGTGGGCTGATATGTTACATCCCATTGATAAGGCTCGCAAAATCCCGCAACGTTAACCCAATATAGACCTTAACTTGCTCAAGCGATGTGGCAGTTAGACAACTTTGATTCCAATGATAATTTAAATAAACTTTTCATCGACAATTGCGTTCGCTAATCAAATGATACATTTGGAGTCAAAACTCCAGTTGGCATCATTACTCCTTAACTAATTAATTACTGGAATAAAATCCCAGTTGTAATCCAATAATGTTTCTTTTATTGTGTTCATTATAAACCAATGAGTACGAAAATAAATTATTTACTGTTTTCTTTTTTGTTTTTCCTTTTACGAAAATTGTAAACTTGAATTAAAGGTGTTTCAGCTGACAAATAGTTTTTGGAACTTTAAATTTAATTACAACAGAATATGAATCACAACATATAACTAAAGGAGCCTACATACACCATCTTTGTTCTTCGTGCACTAAACGGCGTCATCCTGAAAAGGTTGTGAGTTATCTCTTGGCAATAATGGTATAACAGAAATTTACACCGTGGATATAAGCAAAGAATATACCTTAGCAATCTCTGTCCCTCTCTACATTCACATCATAGCCAAGCTATAGAGTTATATTACTAGTATCAACCATGATGAAGAAGCATCTGATGATAGCATGTGGTTGGAAATATGACGTCATAGATAATTGCCCAATCGATATTCCCGTATTTATGTGCCATGCATGCAGACATCCATTAATCAATGTTGCGCCAACTTTTAGAGTGTCTGACAGCTGATTTATTGAATAAAAACCTAAAATATTAGGAACCGATTCTGCCATCTGTAAATTATACCCGAGAACAGGTTGCTAATTTCCCTTCTTTAAATAAAACTTCCAAATTCCATTGCTCATTAAGCAACCTCAGGTTATTCAGTTTAAAATAGCACTCACAATACCAACAAGATTGAATATATATATATATATATATATATATATATATATATATATATATATATATATATATATATATATATATATATATATATATATATATATATTTGTAGTTAAAACCATTAGAAGGGTGAAGTCTAAGTCATTGCCGTATTTTGCTGGGTTATTCACAGATACGTCAAGATATAGGTTTCAGAAGAAAACAAATGAATGATTCGTCAGCATGAAGTAACATGGCATTTGACAGATATAAATACTAAGTGGAACGATAGCTGACATAATGGAAGAGGGATTGTTTTGATACGACGAACAAAAAAGTTTTACTTATTTATTAAGTGTGTTGTTTGGCCAATCTTAGATAAGGCTGAAACACTTTGGCCCATAGATTATAACAGTAAAATGAGGATTGCAACCAACAAATTTGTATTTGCAGAATAGGTTTGTCCAAATTAGCGCATAAATTTAAATTGTATTATAAATAATAATCTCGATTTGTGCTTTAAGGAGATTAGCTGTTGTCTTTAAACAGAACGCTTTGGTGATTAATTCAAATTTTAAGGTTATTTGTGGTACAATATTCCGAGAACGGTATTACTTACTCTGTACATTAACAGTCAGAGTTCAGAATGGAACTACACGCTGTTATGGTATACTCATTATCTGTGTACATCGATGATGTTTCGTTGTTTAATTTTATTGTTCTGGATCTTAGGCTTTAATACTATTTCAAATTATAAAACGCAATTTTGAAGTCAAAAAGATAAGACACGTGTACCGGGTATATTTTAGTCTTACATGACGTTTAGGAAATAATTTAATACACACCATATTTTGGTATCCATAACAAGAGCTTTGAATATTAATTTGGTGGATAAAACGTGTACAGTCTTGTCCATGTCAAATTGAACCATCATCAACAATAATCGAAGTAAAATGTCACCAATAGATCATTTTATCAATGGATACGTTCACACACTACATGTAACTCGTGTAGAATGTTAGGAATTCATAATTTGTCCCATGCCTAGGACATAACGGTAGATAAATTTGCTCGAATACAGCAATAATAGGGTTTTGGGCCCGGCAAACACCAAGGATGATGATGATGATGATTGATGTTTTACGGCCACTTTTGTGCACAAGGTAGGCTAAATGGGCCGAGCGACCTCCAAAGGTAATGAGACGAAGTAAAAGACGAAACAACCTTCAGATATGCCCACGCCGGATTCGAACACGGGTAGTAGTGATATGTGGTCCAGCATGCTACCGCTAGACCACAGAGGCGCCCGCAAACACCAAGGAGATATACAGATAAACAGTTATATATATAATTATATATATGAATAAAAGACATAAAGCAAATATTGTAAAGTAGCCATAAAACCCTTTATCTTACCGTTATGTCATTTTTTGAAAACATATAATAATCTGATGTCAATCTAAATGGAAACTATCATAATTTAATTTACCTGTACACTACATATTGTTTTTCCATAATGTATTGAACAAATACTGACTCTATTGGCCTTTAAACTGGTTCCAAAACAAGCACCTTTTCTCTATTGATACCGGCCAGAGGGTGGGCAATACTAAGGGCTGATCGATGACGATAATTGCTCTAGTTTTCCCTATCCGTTTTAAGCTTTTTAATTAAACTGTTAACTTAGGTTAGCTCCCAGTGACTCCTCCTTCTGAATACGGCCTCGTATACTACGTATATAACATTGCACATGTCGAGCAGTGAAGTATGTTGATGGTTTGCGTGTCTGCAGCCGTTCTGTGGACATTACAACTCGACCAAAAATGTTGCCGGTCACTGGAACTGATGTTCGGTAATGGACATAAGGCCAACCCAGGGATTGTAAAAATAAAACACGTATTTAGATCATGCATTCATGTCTGTTCATATGACTACCTCATATAACAAGTTCCTTCTGCTAAGCATCGAATAGGAGCCCATTATAAATAACATAGCCCAGATTTTAACATCATATATATATATATATAATTCACTTATTTACATGTATAATACCGATATAAACTTGCTGCAATGTTTACATGTTGCCTTGTAAGAACCAGACGCATTTTATGGTATGTACCTGAAATGAAAATGTACAACATACTTTAATGCCATTGTACGACATTAACTTGTTTTAATGTTTCTGGGATAGCAATTTACCATAGAGGAAAGGAGCAAGTAATACTTTTGTTGTCTCGAATGTACAGGTATTTATAGAGATAACTGAAATTAGTGCAAACCGTGATTAGTGCAAACAAAATCAAAGGAAATGTTTGAATATTTGGAACATATATATTTCGTAACGAATGCAGACTCCGACCACCTATGTAACTTGACCACCTCTGTAAATGGAAATTCGAAATTATTGTTGTGCTTTAAAATTGTAGTTTTCTTCTTTAGCTCGATGACCTCCCAACTCCGTGCTTCGACCTTATAATAGCGGCAACATCTGAAGCAGTGTTTCATCACATTTTCCTTTCATGTTAATAGAATATTTAAACTAACAAATCATGTTTTGTATAAATATTACACCAGTCCGCCAATGGGTAAATCACTCTGTTTTATATTGGGAATGAGTTAATGAAACACTTAAGCCCAACTATAAAGTTTTCAAAACAATTTCTCTTTATTTATCATGTTTTGTCATTTGTTTGTCCATATTCACGCCCATGAATGTGTAGATCACTCACCCCTGTGACTATCTCCATTTTAGCTTGCTCCCTTTTGTTATTTCTAAATTTGCCTATTTATTAATTTATTTATATGTTAGAAATTTGGCAAGTTATGTAAACTATGTTTTGTTTGTAACTCGTCCAATGAATGTGGTTCAGTTTATTTTCTTGTTGTCAACATCAACTGATTTACAATAGCTAACTTACGATTGATGATTGATGATGCTTGATGTTTTACGGCCACATTTGGGCACATGGTAGTCTAAACGGGCCGAGCCACCTCTAAAGGTAATGAAACGAAGTCAAAGATGAAACAACCTTCCGATATGCCCACCCGAGATTCGAACACTTTAATCATTAATTGTCAGATATGTCGCAATAAAGGTGACGAGGCAATCGACTCTTTTCTTATATGCAAATTATCATTTTTATAAAACACTCGATAGGTGTTAAAATGGTCATATGTTTATATCAGAGATACCATTCTCATTAATGTGGCTGTAAATATGTCACATTGATACCCCACGTATCAGTAAGACAACTAACCATTATCAGTGAGAATCCCACTACATACTCTGTTCGGCAAATACAGATTAGGTCAGCAACTGGAAATCGCGTCATATCAGATACATTAAGGGTCTAAGAGTCTACTAATGCAACATTTAATATCGGGAAGGTGGACGAGAGTCTAATGTGAACTCATTTATATGTCAGGTAGATTGTTAGCTCAGCAGGCCCTTTATAAAGGATGGCATGTTCTATCAAAGCCTCATTACAGATAATTGTTTCTTCCACCGGATGCCTTTATCAGAATATATTGGAATATGTTTGCTTTGTAATTAGGCTTCTACTGGGCACAACGCTTCTGCTAATTTCCAGCATAGAAATATATAAAGGTAGACAGGCGGGCAGACAGATAGGCATACAGATAGTTAGACAGACAGCGCGGCATATTCAGATAAAAGAAAGATAGATACAGATATGAATGCAATGAATTTCAGCCTGCCCGTGTAGGCAAATGAACAATTACATTATTTCGTCTCGACATTGGTGACATTTGTTCAATTATCTCATCAGTTAAAAACCTTTATTGATGATAGACTCGATCAAAAATTGACAAGATTCATAAGAGTTCGATCCTTCGAGCAGGAAGTGGCAGGATGAGTGTTACCAACTACTCTACGTGAGTGCTATTGTAATCCATTTGTGGGAATGGTTTTATATATATGCATCTTGTTTTCTTGTGTAGGTGTTCATGTATATGCATGCATATGCATATATATTAAGAATACAAATTTCTGCAGATTCGGGTTAGATTGGCCAGGATATTTGTGCTTGCAAATTTATAGTTTGAGTTTCGTTGGCGTAATGATCCGTGAGTCGAATTAGTCGAAAGCAACGATAATTATATTTTTCGCAATCCTCTTGGCCATCGAATCACCAAATTATATATTGTGTCCTCGAGCACACCGCTAAATTACCGGAAGCCGTAGATGAGGACGGCATGGGCACTTTTGATATCCGGAATCTTCGACAAAGAGAAGCCGAGGTTTATAGCCGAGAAAACCTTCAATTGCAGAAAATCAGGCTACTTCAACCGCATGAGAACAACGGTAACTAAAGATTCGTGTTTTGAAAGAAAGGAAACGAGGCACAATTTAACTTTAAAATCCGAATTACAAAGGCGTTTACAAAGCGTAGATAATCAGCTTATCACCGTTAGATAAGTATCTTCTGACTAAGCCGTTTAAACCTTCATTAAGCATTAGCACAACTGGAGAATAGAATAAAATGCCCATATTTGCAAATATTTTTCAATGTGGTTGGACAACCGTTTCTGAGTACCAGACGAACAATCTTCTGACAACTCGAACGACAAGCGTTGTATCCTTTGACCCGAAGTTAGAGTCATGAAGAAAATCTGATTAGCGCAACTGAAGGCGATCACAAATTTGAAGGCCTACATCGTCCATCTTACAGGTTACAGCTATACCGTGTCCAGGGAGTAGCAGCCCGGTAACAACGGTATTCGAGGCATGACTGTATAGCTGTCAAGTCTGATACAGGTATTTTAGATGTCATGGGAGTCGTGCTATTCAATCAACAGTGCTAGATAAGCGATGAACATGATAACCAAGTTTTAAATGTTACCATTTAAAAGTCAATTTGTGGTTCGAAACCAATATGTTTTTTGCGAGAAACATGTGATTCAGTAATACCTCCCTTTGGCAGGCTAAGAATATTTATAAGTAATATATATATATATATATATATATATATATATATATATATATATATATATATATATATATGAATGATTTATGATGCTCTCTTAATTATTAATCATGGATAACTTCGTTCTTAAGAAAACGTGATTCGTAATAATTTGATTACATTTTTCTGAGATATTGTGACACACACACCCACACACAGACACACACACATAATCTCTCTCTCTCCCTCTATCTATATATCTATGTATCTATCGATCTATCTACCTATCTATCTATCTACAGAAATGAAAATAAATATGGAATATATTTTACCCGTTGCATTCTTTTCTGGAACAGCACATTAAGACCACTTGGTTAGTGTTAATGATATGTTATGTGGTAGCAGCGTAATCATTGATACGTGACGAGTATTTTGGGATACGTCTCTAACACGTGGTATTGTTTTGAGTGAGTGGGTGACCAATAAAACACGCAAGGTCCATATCGCGCGATATCTGAGGCTCTATAAATAAAGGGGTAGAGCTATTAATATATATAGTTGTACTCGGGTGTGCCGGCCATGTGGCGTATGGGTTCCAAACAGAAGGCCCCAGCTCTTAGGGTAGCACAGGGAACAGTCTCAAATGTACTTAAGAGAAATTGTCAGACGGACGTACCCACACCCAGAGCTACACGCGAATATCCTCGTAAGACAACAGAAAGAGAAGACCGTTATCTGCTACGTTTGTGCCGAAATGGGTGTACACACATCCTTCGTGCTGAGTTGTTGGGGTTCACTAATACCCCTGTATCCTGAATGCTAGTGAATCTCCGATTGATCCGTGCAGGTTACTTCGCTAGGAGACCTCTGAAGAAACTTTCATTGTTGCAAAGACATCGACAGGCAGGTGTGGATTGGGCTAGGCGGCCAGACCATTGACAGCATGCCATCTTCAGCGATTAATCCAGAGTCCTGCTTTACTGGAAAATGTGGCCTTCACATCGTCGAAGGAAACCTAGATCAGTACCAATACATGCAGATCCTGGAGGAGAAATTATTGCAATTAGTTCGTCTGACATTGAGGCATAAAGTTATGTACCTGGCTTCACAGAGCTCGCACAACGTTCAATGTTATGGAACCTGAAGGGATCGAACCCACGGAATGGCCAGTAGTGTCTCCAGATATTAATCCTATAGAGAACATGTGGTTCGAAGTAACACGCACCATGGATGCAAGTGCCAAGCAGCCTACTAATCTGGCCAAATTGCGAAAGGCATTCACTGATTCATAGCAAGCTCTGCCCCATCAAACCCAGGTAATCCTGATTGACAGCATGCCTCGACGAGCATAAGCTCTGTACGATGCCCGTGATAGACATACCACATATTGAACTATGTTTCGGGTGCCTCAGTGAACACTCTAAATAATCAGAACGTTTGAAGTCGATTTCCTTACGAATTCCTGCTTTATTTAATACATTGCCTAACTGACGCATATGTGGTATATTTAGCATGTTGGCAATACTAATATATTTCATTATATTCACCATGATTCAGAATACCCATAGTCTTTCAAATGCATCAATATATTCCTCATGGAATAATCATATCGATAAATACATAAAATTCACATATCCTGATACTTTCGCTGGAAAAACATAATTCTAAGTAAGAAATAACAAACAATAAAATGATATTCTATATTTATTTTCAAGTCTGTAAATATATTTTATGTGTGAGTATGTGTGCGTGTGAGTATATATATATATATATATATATATATATGTGTGTGTGTGTGTGTGTGTGTGTGTGTGCCTGTATGCGTTTGTGTATATGCATGTATGGATCTGTGTATATGTGGCTACGTTCGTGTTTGCACGTGCAAAGATAATGTCTCCCTTCAACGCCAAACAACTTTGAAGATCCCCAGGATAATATAATCATCTAATGACAAACAGACTATTGTCATCAATATTATTTCCTGAGACCCGTTTCAGATGTATCACTAAAAAGCAATATATTCCCTACACGACAAAATGAAGTAATACCTCAAGCATACTGGTTGAAAGTACATTAGTTAATTATCTGTATCACATATGGCAATATTATTATACAATACTGAATGTATTAATCATATAAATTTTATCCTTCTAATGTACGTCAGATATATGAAATGCGGTTTAATGAGCGGTATTAATGTTCTAAAGTTTGTGATGTACCAGGCAGTTATTGACTTTGGTCCGAATGCACATAACACCAACATGCATCCCGACACCTATCATTGAACTATTTTTAATTTCGAATTATTCTCCGGGTGATCTAATTCAAATCAAAGTTCACCTCGTCCTCTCTTGGCGTTGCGAGTTATCATTAATTAAAGCAGCTCTCAAGCGAACCTCCGCAACACATCGCCTCACACCGAACTTCATTTATATTTCAGCGATTTGGTTGCATTTATCTTTATAATGATGGGTATCACGTACCTGATTGGTGGCGAGTTAGGTCCAATAACCATCAATCTTCTGCCATTCTCACGTTATTGGACCAACAGAGGCTGTATAATGGGATGTACTCGAGGAACAGTATTACATGTTGACGTCCCAGTAATACGACGCCATCTCGGTTCGCTCAAAGTCCGGTAATGATCCTGAAAGGCCACAGATACTCCGGTTTCTGCTTTTGACTTTTAACCTCGTCATTAACCGTTGGTGGTTTTATATCGCTTCTGGATGTGAAACGCCATAATGTAACTGCTAACCCGACGCTGGTAGTTCTGTGGCATTTACCATTGTGACGTCAGAAATGAGCGAAAAGCTCATGAAATATAACACCACTAGTATTTTGTAGGCTGTGTGCTTAACCCGGTTAAAAGGGTGTAAAAAGAGTCAGCCAAACATAACTTCGAAACAAAGGCACTTTGCCAGGACAGTCAGGTTTAAATTGTGTGTGCATTTGTTTGTTTGTTTGTTTGTTTGTGTGCATTTGTGTGTCCCATGATTGTCGGTAAGACAGGGTATATTATCTAATCAACCATTAATATATTTACTAATAGATGATAGAAGACGCTATTGTGATTATTGTTGTTTTCGAATCAATACATTCCAAAGGAAAGTTACCTGGAATGTTTTTGGCCCCAGATTAGTAACTATCTAACTGTTCAATATGATATCAATTATTTTATCAATGTTTTGTCAAGTTACGTTATCTCAATTTATTCCAGGTTTGCCATCTACGAAAATGATAAAATCTTAATTATCCGAAATATCAATACTTGGCATTTTTGTTAATCGCCTAAGCGCTGCATTTTGCTATGTTAATATTTGATATGAAGTCTATTTTAGCTAAAGATTGTTAGCAGAATTATTGAACGGCATCAAATAAAATAACATTAACTGATAGAAGAACAGCGAAGAACTGAGAGCTGATATAATGGCGCCGATATTAAACACTTATAATATTTTCGGGGTTACTTTTATAATTAATACAGTATGAGGAAGTATAAATAGGCATGCTCACTCAATAATATATGCAGATCATTTTATCAATTTCTTCTCTAATGTAAAACTTAATGATAAAACTGAAACTCTAAAACTCATTCCAAGTTAAGGTTTTTTGTCATAAACGCTAAATAGATAATCATTAATAACCGCCAGATTTATAAATTCATAATTCAGTTTCAGATGTCACAGAAATAATGATGTCAATAATGGGATAATATATTATGTCATTATCATAATATATGAATAGAACATGCATAATTATGACATCCATTAAAAGTGAAATCTGAAACCAGCAATAAAACTACATCATGTGTTCCTTATAGGATCATAATCATAATCATCATCATCATCATCATTCTTTCATTCAACATTATACGAAATTATATAGAACCTGAACTAAGTAAATCGGATATTTCGTTGCGGTAATTAATTATCAATAAATAGCTCAGTCGCCCCGGAAGGGGATGTATCAGAAGAGAGTCACTAAACGCGAACACAGCAGCCCGTGCAGTATGATACAACATTCTATTCGTCAGCCATACATCTAAACCATAGTTAACAGTTAAGACGTCTTTAAATTGTTCATGTATGAAACGTAACATAGCCAACTTTTATTCGAGCATAACATGTCTTTGTGATATGTTTTGGTGGAAATTCGACAGAAATTAATTAAGCTGAACATTCCACTTTTAAGGCTTATGATCTAGCTCCCGGCACAATTTCTGACATGACGCTAAACATTAAATTACAAAACAGATTACAATTCTGAAGATGGGCAATGCCTCAATGCCTCAATAAAATCCTGTTTATTTATTATTAACAAAACCAAACAACAAGCCAGTTCAAATATTATATATATGTTGAGTATGCTGTCGTGCCCTAACTGATATTGCATTTCGCCACAAATTTATAATATCCGGATATATTTCCCATCTCGTTATTTCGAAGATAGCAAAAACAATAATATTTTTAAATGTTCACGTTTGCTTAGCAATATTAGTTAACAGTGGATATTTCGAAGGTAGTTGAGCTCTCACTTCAATATAAACCACTATGCAAGTAAAACAAAGTATTACTGCAGAACGTACATATACTGTCGCCTAAAAGTATATGGTTTATCCGGAAATGAACTATATCGTTCCTACAATATGAAATTACTTTTGGAATAAAACTAAATATGTTATAAACCATATGACACTATGTGAACTGCCCGAAGTCACCTTGCTTAGTACGGCAGAATTATTTCTTCCATAAATTATCTTCCAAAAAATGTCTTTATTTGTTATAAAGGACCAAATTACCACCTTTAGCTATTTGTCAAATATGGTCAGGACTCAAATTCTGTCATCAGAGATTATTTGCCATTATAGCTAAATCCAGCCATGCAATAAATAACAACTGTCAGCGTTAACTGTATTTATCAATATAAAATATGTAATTCTTATTACAAAGTATTTTATTAATCTGAAGTACTTATGAAATAAATATAGGCGTACTGCTTTATGAAAAAAATGTGGTACGCTCCATTGAAAACTATATTGATTGATACAATACAACTAAAGACATTTTCTATTTACAAAAAAAACAAGAAGAATTGTAAAAATTATTACAAACATAAATAGGACAGTTCTGGCCATAATGCCTCCATTTAATCATTAGGACCCGTCCATGGTCTAGCGGTAGCGTGTTTGAGACCACAGATATAGACTAGTTGCAAATCAATTTAATCATCCCTTATTTTTTTCTAGAAATTTTACTGCCATATAGTAAGTAACATAATTTATATCTACAGAGAGAGTCGTGATGGCTCAGTTAGTTAATGCGTATTACTCGTACCCGGAACGGTCGCGGGTTCGAAGACCAGGGAACTGCAATACTGTCATGTTGACGACTGGTTCACTCATCCATAAAATGAGAACCTGACAAGATGTAATGACTATGTGTTTGAGTAACAGTTTGCGCCTTTAATGGCATCATGTGTTGTATGTTCCTTTGGGAGTTGTGGTAGGTGCTGGATTGACGCAGTTCTGAGTCAGAAATAGTAATATACGTAAAGCAGCACATAACAACACAGTTTAATGCGGTGCTATATAAATCATACACTACATATATATATATATATATATATATATATATATATATATATATATATATACATTGTCAGTACCTCTCTCCCTCTCTATCTATCTATCTATCTATCTATCTATCTATCTATCTCTCTATGTATTCATTTATCTATATACCTATCAATATCTCTCAAGCAAAACATTGATGCTATCTTTGGAGAAAATGTAGAGCTATAAGAGTGATCTAGTAGATGATGATGATGATGATGATGATTGATGTTTTACGGCCACCTTTGTGTACAAGGTAGGCTAAATGGGCCGAGCGACTTCCAAGGTAATGAGACGAAGTGAAAGACGAAACAACCTTCAGATATGCCCACGCCGGGATTCGAACACGGGTGGTAGTGATCTGTGGTCCAGCACGCTACCGCTAGACCACGGAGGCGCCCTGAGTGATCTAGTAGAGCTAAGTAATATATTAGTATGACAGCACAATTATTTAAGCCTTACTTAATGATAAAGGAAATGATTACCATTAATGCTGGTGAGGACTACATACAATCGAATTAAAGTCCGTTTTCTGATCACGTCACGATGATATCATATTCACCAAACCAGACCGAAATCTACAAAGCCTACGAAATATCGGATCTGAAAATTATTTAATACCTATCGTCAATGGTACGAATGTCTGAAACATTAAAACCTATACATGGAAAGAGATCTACACAATAGCAGAATGAAACACTGTAGCAGCTGATTTATACCTCGCATAAATAGATAACATACACTAGAGGACTCATTTTTAATTGTCAAATATTGTCTGTATGAATTATCATGTTGCTAAAACACTAATACAAATCATTTCCTCTATATTACGAATTCTGCCTCTGCAGGTTTTTCATACTTCAAAGATATTAGTCGTTCAGTTTAAATAAATCACTGATCTATGAATCCATTTAAATTCTAAAATAATATATTGCAACATAGCACAATAAGGGAATCACATACCCCATGTATTAACTACCCAAGTCAAGGTTGACTCACATACTGTTTTCAATGTGTTCAAATTTGTTTGTGCACACCGATAACGTTACGACGTTTCCAATCTTTAGGATTTCATTTCTGCTCCAGATCGCGGAAGGTTAATTTTATTATCGGAAAGAAACAAATTTGATAACTGACAGGAATATTAAATTAATTATTACTGATCCTGTTAGTCCTACTCTAGTTGGACATTGCTCACATTTTATATATGCTCCCCTGGCTATTTGCATGAACTTAAATAATTCATTCATGTACTAAGAGGTACAAATACTGAAAACGAGCTTTATTTACTGGTCTATATTAATTAAATATAAAAAATTAATTGCCTTTGTAAGGAAAATCAACATTTTAATATAATTAAGGGTCAGGAGCCCTGTGTGAAATAAATAATGGATCTCATAAGTTCATAGTCCTGTTACAGATGGAAATAGAGTTACACATGACACCATTGCTATTATTATTAGTAACTGAGCAATTTAATTAATATATATATATTCATACCCACTAACTTATTTATCATATATTTTTACTCAGCCATTGGGTGTAATGGAACATGCACCAATTTGGAATAATAGTGATCCAAAATGTATTTAATCGTCATTGGATTTCATAATATTTTGATTCAGCCATAACCGAAAATCAGCAATACAATGCTAAAAATTAGTTAATACCCTAAATCAGTCTAATCAGATTAAAAAAAATTAAAGCTATTAATTAAACATTTGAAAAGAGTCATGCTTAATTTGAATAATAATGTGATAATCGTTATTATTAAAAGAAGAAATACTATTATTATTAGTACTTTTATTATTATAATTATTAATATTATTAATATTATTAATAGTAGTAGTAGTAGTAGTAGTAGTAGTAGTAGTAGTGGTAGTAGTAGTTGTAATAGTATAAGTAGAACTGGTAATAGTAGTAGTAGAAGTAGGAGTAGTAGCAATGTTCACCGGATATCGTTTTCATACTGCAAATATTTTTTATCAAACGTTTACAGAGTATGATAATTATAATAAATGAATGTCGAGATGACAAAACAAAGTCACAGCCAACAGTGAATATTTCCTTCTCCAGGAGAGCAATTTTCTTAAATGACATCAACAGATGTCTAGCCAAAAAAACGGCAACTTCTAATAAGCTACCTCTTAACGTGGAGGTGACAAAATGGCGGTGGCTAAACTGGACGACGACTAGAGAGATTACAGTAGCCAAACGAATTTGGCCCTAAATAATTGTTATATGGGGATAGCTTCGTATTAACCCTAAGCCAGCCATAACCTAGCTGTTATCTATAGGAAGTATTAAAGGAGAATCGTGCTGGTTCTGCTTCAGATTAGTTAATGGCAACGATTCTTTGAGGATAAAAGCATTATGGTTTTTGTTCTTAAATTTTCATTATTAAGATAATAGATGAGTTAATATAAATGCGTTTGTGCGCGTGAGTGCGTGTTTTCTTGTGCATATGTGTATTTGTATATATATATATATATATATATATATATGTATATGTGTGTGTGTGTCTCTCTCTGTGTGTGTGTATGTGTGTGTGTTTTGGATGTATGTGTGTGTGTGTGTTTTGTGTGTGTGTGAGTGTGTGAGTGTGAGTGTGTGTGTGTGCGTGTGTGTGTGCGTGAGTGTCTGTATCTGTGTATAAGTGATTGTGTAAAACTCCGATAAATAAAATAGAATTGAATGCATCTAAATGTTATAAGCTATACAGCCAAGTAAACAACAATTTTGATCAATAGATTATACTCTCTGATCATCTGGTGTCACATGAGTTACGACATCAACTGTTCTGTTCACAAAGCAAGCTGTCTAATCACTACCCGCACTAGCGACATTATGTGTCAATTTCCCGGTTACTCCTGATTTGACGACATACAGTAACAAATAGCTACAACGTGTCTGCATACCCTGGTGTTAAAAAGACATTCTTCGTCTGAGATAGAAGCATTTATATTGTTTGTTTCGGTTCTGTAATGTAAGTTAACATATTTACCTTAAAAGGAGATATCTAATTATAATGCACGAGCAGCTGGGTTCACATCTAAAGACACACTATCGACACACAATGGTTGACTGATGACTGGATCATATATCAAAGATGATAATCTGCTTACATCATCTCGATGGATAACGCTATATAAGATTATAAAGTGATTTGCGGTTCCTCAGGCTTATGATGTTGATAATAATAATAATAATAATAATAATTATTATTATTATTATTATTATTATTATATTGTTGTTGTAGTTGTTGTTGTTATTGTTGAAGATTCATCAGTGACATATAACAACATTAAATAACTTTTAGATCTGAAAATAATGGTGAAATACACATCTCCATAAATCCAACAATTAATGTAAAATATAATAGATTTGTCTGAATGTATCTTATTGGTACGTATTTTGACACAAGCTACCAATACTTAAGTCGTTGTGGGGTCACCAACCTGAATATTTTGGATGAGACTCTGCTGACATTGATTAGGATTACCTTAAAGCAGTGATTATTTTAGAAGGAGACGATCCTTCTTGTAATTACCTTCTGAAGTACTAAAAACGCAATTTGATAAATGTCAACAAAATATGTGTATTTTCAATCAAACAACTTTTGAGGCAGTTAGCACTAGGTCTTCACGTGTGTGGTCTAATTTCCAATCAACAACTTTAAAATAATGTTATTACATATTACTAATCGTTAGTAGATATTTAGAACCATCATTAGACCATCATCAGAAATCTCCATTAAGATCCATCACCAACATTAATAAACACAACGTCTGCTTTCTGGTACAAATAAGTTATATAATTATTGACAACAAAATATTATTTATCTCTACACTATAATATTTATTCTCCAATCATTAACTCGTGAAACAAAATTACCTTTAGTTATATATACAGTCTATCCAAATCAGTAAAAGGTGAGGCCCAAGTCGTTGCTCTTCAAGTTAAATATGTACAGAAACAGTTCCAGTGGAGGTACAGAACGATATGCGTATGGTAATTGATGATAAGACCGCTGGCATATTGGTTCCTTCAGACTTATTCCATGCATTTGACACCGTCGACCACAGTCTAGTGTTGTCACGTATAACCCGGTTATGCATTGGTGGAACTGTGCTTTCATGTCTGAAATCATATCTATCTGGTAGGAGTCAAAGAGTCAGCATAGGTGATTCATTTTCACTTGTAGCTATCCTACCATATCAGTCCCTCAGCGGTCGGTCCTAGGACCCATCCTTTTCACTATCTATACCCGCACGAATTAGTGGTTTAAACTTCTTTTATATACCGAAGATACTCAGCTATACATGGCATTTGACTCTACTGACCATGAAGATACAGCATCATTATTCACTCAGGTTGAAATCTGTATCAGCGATATACGTATCTGGATGGTCGAAAACAAGGTTCTGATATTGACATCCAAATTGCACAGATCGATTCACTGTATATCCAGGTCCTGGTTGTAGGAGCTGCCATTGCTCAGACACTAACACTATGCAATCTTGGAGCTATGTTTGACCAATCACTCACCATGGACGACTTTGTAAGTACATTTGGAATGCTGCTTATTTCTCTCCTCCACAATATCAATATTTCATCCATCCGAAATTATCTTTCTATTGTCATATTCAGACTACTTTATTGGCTTGCAGCCAGACACAGGATTATATTTGTGGCTCTCGTTCTAACATCTAAGGCTCTCAACAACTTGACACCGGACTATCTAACACTACTATTGGACACGCATAAACCCTAACGCCAACTAAGATCGTCTGACTCATTTCTGCTGACTGTTCCTCGTACCAGCTTAAAAATGGCTGGCGACGGAGGATCTTCTCACTTTGCCCCACGGATGTGGAACGAACTCCCACCTCATATCAGGAGCATAGACACATTAAATAAATCTATGCTAAAGCTTCACTTGTTCACACAGGCATATGGCTGACCATTGGCAGTATTGTTCACTTGTATATAATGTAAATGTGTTTATGTCATATTGCTAAGCGCCCTTGAACTAACCATTAAGATATGTGGCACTATAATAAGTGCTACGTTATTATTATGTTATTAAATATCCAATTCACTAAAAGGCAAAAGCAGTCTTTTTCCGTTACGGATATGACACCAACGTCCTTTACTGTAAAGAGGCTCAGGCAATACATTTCTACCATACTTGGCTTGGTTATTCACATGTAGGTTAAACTGTGTCTGGATTCAGATAAATAGCTCGATAATTTAACAAATGGTGTAGTAACACAGCATTTTATTGATAGCGGTGTGTTTGTGTGTGTATGTGTGTATATATATATATATATATATATATATATATATATATATATATATATGTGTGTGTGTGTGTGTGTGTGTGTGTGTGTGTGTGTATGTGTGTGTTTGTGTGTGCTTGCCTGCGTGCGCGTGTGTTTGTGTGAGTCTAGATGTGTGCGTGCTAAATTAATGTATCCTAAGACGTTAAACAACTTTCAGATGACTCCTTTTTGAAAGTAATGTACTCGTCTAATCACAATCACTAACCTATCATTAAACTTATTCTTTGCAGATTGCAGATGTATCACTAATAACAAAGATATACCCTACCCCACATGAATATGTAAAACCTCAAGCCACAAGGTCATCATTCCGTTATTGACAATACTTTAATTACTTTAATAATCACATAACACACCATCTATTTGATCTACTAATGTACATGAGATAAGTAAAATTGTGGCTGATTGGGTGAGAGTAATGTTCTACTTTTATCTTTAGAATCACAGGAATCATCTTCATCCTACGATTCTCGTCATTTGACTCGGGCCAGAATGCACATACATCAACGTGTACCACATGCCGAATGTCAGTGAACTATTTTTCATATCGGTTAATTCTTCACATGACCTGTTTCAAATCACAGTACACGTCGCCCGCTCTTAGTGTTGTTGATTTATCATTAATTAAAGCTACTCTCGAGCGAAACTCGACATCACATCGGCGCAAAGAGGACTTCTTCCCTCATTTATATATCAGGCATTTCGTCACATTTATTGTTAGTACCCAGTAAGGTGTGGTATCTTCCACCAGCTTCTCGTTATTGGACCAACTGAAGCTAAATAAGGCCATGTGCATGAGGAACAGTATTACATGTTAACGTCCCACTAATGCGACACCATCTTGGCTTGTTGACATTCTGGTAACGATCCTGACAGGCCACAGACTTTCCAGTTTCCGCTTTTAACATTTAACCTCGTCATTAATCGTTGGGAGTTTAAATCGCTTTTGCGTGTGAAACGCCATGATTTAACCCCAGCGGTCTCTCGCGCACACACACACTCATACATAAATATTGTATGTCGTATGATGCGCAAATTTAAGATATATTTAACATATTCAATATTTACTATTCATCAAATGTTCAATTATATGGTTTTATTATTAGTGATGGTTTAAGAACAAAATATCAAAATGTCGAGAACGTTTTGTACTCTTAACAGAAACCCGTCTGAAGTGGTATCTCTCGTTTGGCTTTTATGAATCAATATAATAATAATGTATATTTAATCATTCTTACTAGCATCAGCCATTCAAAGGCGCGTACAGTGATACCCGAAATTAAAAAAAAAAAAACAGAATATGAGATTTGAACGACAATCAATATTCATCGATGAAGGCATCCTTGAACAGGCGTATTATTTAAACTGTTCAGAAGCTGAGACTTTTCTAAAATATATTGAATTGCGGCCTGCAATACTAAATGCACACTCATAATATGATTTGAGCCGTGACACAGGCTACCTGCAATAGTATCTGACTGGATCAGTTGTTAGTAAAATAATTAAATATATCCGCTGTCTAACAGGTAGCCAGTATAGTATTTGAATAATTGGGATGATATGATCAAATTTGTTACTAGGCCAGCTGCAATATTCTAAAGTAATTGCTGTTATAACCAAATATGTTTTACACCAGAAAATTGCAGTGATTCTTATGTCAAGAATACTATTAAACAGTGTATGTTCTTACGATGGTAGGATGATGATGATGTTGATGATAATTGTTTTTTACGCCACGTTTGTGCACATGCTAGGCTAAATCGGCCGAGCGACTTCCAAATGAAAGGAAGTCAAAGATGAAAGAACCTTCAGATATGCCTTCGCTGAGATTCGAACACGGGTGGTAGTGATATGTGGTCCAACACACTATAGCTAGACCACGGAGGTGTCCCTTGCGATGGTAGGAAATAGCTCGGCATAGTGATCTGCCATGTTCATATATGGCAATTTGTTTGTCTCAAATAACCCTAGACTTTTTACTGACCCATTTTGTGATAATCCAAGATTCATCCATGTGTGATGCTGTTTATTGGGATTGGGCAGAATGTGGTAAAGCCAAATACATAATGATTATTTATTATCATTTAAATTTAGAAGAATTTGCGTCGTCCATAGAAATATCAGCAATGCAATATTATGCGTCTTCAAGGAACTCATTGACGATATTGCTTGTTCTAAACGCCTATGCGTCTTCAATATACAGCTGATACAAAAGCCAGAAAACCGAATATGTCTTGCAACCTAGAGAAGATTATACATTATGGTCAACAGCATCAAATGCAGTAGACGGGTCCAACACTAGCTTAGCCAGATCAATAGCACGAACCAATGTTGTTTCAGTGCTGTAACCACTTTTACATACAGAGTGTGGTGATTCATTAAATTTATTCTTAACTAAAGATTTGATTACATGAAAAGCTACTGCGCTTTCAATTATTTTATATAAAAATCCTATTTAATTCAGCTTTGAAATTTCTTGAAAACAAAAACAGTAGATATATTGATTAAATACTAGCTTTGTTTTGGCTTGTGATAATAATAAAAACCGATATAGGCATAGGCTCAAATGCATAAAAATCACAAGATGACCTTTTCAGCAACTTTAATATCAGTCTTGAAAAATGTTATTATTTTTCTTTATATATATATATATATATATATATATATATATATATATATATATATATATATATATATATAAATTAAAAAATTTTAATTTATTTAAATAAATTTTTATATTTAATATTTTAAAAATTTATTATAAATAAAATTTTTATTAATTAAAATAAAAAATTATTTTTTTTTTTTTTTTTTTTTTTTTTTTTTTTTTTTTTTTTTTTTTTTTTTTTTTTTTTTTTCTTTTTTTTGTAGTTTTGCTGTATTATTCAGATTTTTCAGTATGGGAGATGAGAAGATCCAAGATGTGACCATATAGGTGTGTTCGTTCCTATATGTGCTTCCTAAGATGGGCAGATCTAAGTATCTCAGCCAGTTGTTCGGTATCTAAATTCCTCTACCAATCCCAGCGTATACTCAAAACGTCTAAATTCAACAGATAACCGCAGTTGTAGCCAGAGAGCCAACAAATTCCGAACATTATTTTAATAAATCTGCATCTTTTAGACATTGTACTTAGTTGGATGTAATTGATAGATAATACCTATACGAAGACGTATCTCGCCCCGATACAAAAGTCAGTTGATCATTTTCAAAAGACTTAGCTTGAAACTGTAAATGAGTTTCACACTTCAAATAACCAGGAAGGATATATCGAATCCCCCACCTTTTTTAAAAAACGAGTTCCATGAGATAATCAATATTCAGCTGGAGTCATTCTCCAATAATTATATGTTTGAAAGATTAACACTCAGCCAACAAATAGGTAATGACAAGAATATCAAGATCCATATAATTAACAAGATAGGATATTTATTTAGATTTATTACAGATCAACTTACAATATATCAGAACAATACTTACATTTTCTACGCGTAGAGTTGTCCTATTAGATAGTGTTATTGGGAAAATGGATCAAATTACTTGCATCATACCCTGTCTGTTTTGGATGGTTTCCACTACGTGGATGCATCGCTAAGCAGATGATATTACCACCATGGGGTCGTACGTAATTGGGCTTTTTAATAATTTATAATCTATAAATGTGTGCAATTATATAACAGAAATAAGGGGGGAGTTATTAAGGTTATACAACAATAAAGCAATAACTCTCAACCATTAACACAGGTAACCAATTGCCAGAATTTTAGTGTACACACCGAACTGGGCGATACTGCAGGACTTCAGGTATAACGAGATAAAAAAAAAAAAAGAATCAATTTGTGCTAATAGAAGTAAATCTATATTATATATTGCATAACATGCACCAGTTAAATGTATATCTTATATGAAGTGAACTATCCAAGAAGTATTCCCAAATATTTAACCCCTTTATAATCCTGTGTATTCTGGTTATAGTGTTTATTAGGAAGTTCCAATTAGTAGTAAATATAAATAAGACAACTCCTAATTACATTTAGATTTATCACCAGAACATGATTTAATTAATGACTTTATTATATCCTTTTTCCGGCGTTGTTCCCCTTGATTATGAACATTATTAATTTGTTTCATTCTAATGCTTTATTTCAAACTGATACTCAGATGGCGCGATATTAGATGGCCGCGCTGCAAACCTTCAGGCTGTGGGTTCGAATCCGACTCATGTCTATGTTTGTGGGGTGTTTGCCTAGGAGTCTCTCCTCGGTCATCTATCCAATGTATTAGCAGCGGCGAGTCTAAATAACTGAAGTGAAAACAACTCTATTATGAGCTGACGAAATGTCGACTGGTCTAAGTGAGTTACCGAAGTCTCAGTTGAGTCAAAATGGAAGCTTAGGTATACTTCTTACCATCTGTAAAATAAATCGTAATTATTAATCCCAAATATGGGGTCATGTTCATCCTGCCACGCTTCGACTTGGGTCTTCAATCAAATAATTGCTCTGAAATTCTATATGCTATAAACTCCCAGTAGTTGGTTTGTTATAGGAATTGTTTAGAATAGTGACAAATATGATAGCCATTTGTATAACACGCTATCTGAGTGAGTGATATATTAACGATAAAATCACTTTTTGGAACCACTTCACATGTTCTTTAATCAAACATGATAATGGAAATTGGTAGAGAAAACATTCATCTTCAAACGTTCCTGTGAGTGTGTTGTATCAATGTGTCATTAATTGTCAAGAAACCTTCGTTTAATTAGAAAATGGTCAAAATTTTAAAGGAATGTTATTTCACTGAAATTTATGTTCCCTATAATTAACAGAAACCGCCTACATGCCTGCTTAATGCCTTTGAACAAAGATGAGTGTTCTTTGTTTCTAATCTAAAGGCTCTCTCAATAATGAGAAACGCAATATATGTTTTACTTGACAAGTTCGAGGACAACGTGACACTTAGGAGGATTACTAGTATTTTCCAAGCTGAATATTTATACAAGTACATTTGACTAATATTGTTCTGTTTATTCTATAGACACTTCTACATTTGTTCTGTCTAATTTGATTTATATTAGTGAAACTATGTGTTTGAACATTTGCTGGGTAGACGATGTTCACTCAAATATGATGGGACCTGGGTTTAGATAATACTAATATCACGCGCGTATAATAGACCGAATAACGGCCCCAATAGTTCTTGATAGCACGTGATCGCATATATAAGATTTATTTATACGAATTTTCATTCAGGCTTAATACGCATACAAACAATCATATATATATATATATATATATATATATATATATATATATATATATATATATATATATATATAGAGAGAGAGAGAGAGAGAGAGAGAGAGAGAGAGAGAGAGAGAGAAAATAGATAGAAGTCCCTTATCTTACCCTTATCTAACATTATAAATACTTAACGATCTCATTTCGATCTAAATGACAACACCAATAACATCACATCTATCTAGAATATTGTATATAATATATTGAGCGAGTACTAACTCTTACTGACTTATCAACTGACACAAATTAGACGCCAACTGGAAACAAAACATTAACAAGTTCCAGTTATACCGACCAGGCTGTACCTAATTAAGGTCATGAGGATGACAACTCGATCGATGACGTTAATTGCTTTTGTGTTCTCCTCCGTTGTAACCTAGGTTAACGTCTGACGAGTCCATCTCCTGAATACAGTATCCGATGGGACACAGATGGCGACGTCGATGTCGAATTGTGTAATAGCATAACGTCTTACGTTCATGCATTCGTCTTTTAGAGCTGGACCTGATGGTGGTCAATGTCATAAAGCCAACTCCAAGGTTCTAAAAATAGAATACGTATTTTGTTTGGATCTGACTATCCGGAATAACAAGCTTCATTGGTTGACCATTAAACAGGCTCCCATTATGAAGAACGTAACCTTGATTTAAGGATTACGATACATACAGAGAACCACCATGTTTTATATTGGGTGCGGATTAATGAGGCATCTTAAGTCCAACTATTCATTTCTCAAAATATTATTATGTTTTGTCGTTGGTGTGTATGTATCCATGCGCATGAATACGTATAGTATTCCCCGCTCTTTTGCTCTATCAAATGTTCTCGTTTTCTCTTTCTGCGCGTACCTATTCATTTATTTTTCTATTTATATATGCATGTTATAAAATTGGCTAGGTAAAACTTACGCATGAAATGAGACAATCTAAATGTCCCAATAGAGATCCTACTTACTTTAATCATTTTATTAGTACATTTATATGTCAACTCTCCGCAAAATATGAGTTCAGTTACTGACCAATACTGAATTATGAAATATTGATCATATTGAAATAATACAGTTTTACCAGAACATCCTTGTTTTAGAATTAAACATACGGGTAAGTGCGACTTAAAGGGATAGTCAAATCTTCAAGACTAATGCAGCTATACTCACAAATATAATAAATGATGTCAACATGTGTAAACGATTATCCATATATTATATAATCCAGTTCAAAGTGCTGATTGATCGACTTTTTAATGTCCCGTAGAACGTCATTTTGAAGCTGGACAGAGATCGGAAGCTCTTCAAGTTGACGGCACTTGAGCACACCAGTTTGACCGGAAATATGTGGAGCCCGTTCAAAAGCATGTAAACGAGTGTGAGTAAATACTTATTCCAGAACATAACGCAATTATCTTTCTAGAATTACGTCATGAATGACATATAACCATATCAATTTGAGCCAGAAGAAAATTTAGACGAGGAAGATGATCCCGATTGTTCCGAAGAAAGCGGAATCGTCGAAGAAATGTCGAGGAGAGCCGGCATCACTGACTGGTGTATGTGTGAACTCTGTGAACCAATGCATTCCGAGAAGGAATCTCTTTTTTGCCATTCTGTGCAAAGGTTGAACTGTTATTTAGTTGATTCATGTGTAAAATGTATATCACAACTTCCCGAATGGCTGAGATATTAACGCCAAAGAGCAACTATAATCCGCGTCTGTCTAGAGAGTACTCATATGACGTCAGAGCATTTGAATGTTCTCCTTCCCGCCTTAGAATCTGACTTCCGGTGGAATTTTTGGTTACTGTTCTAAGTATTATATATGTAAGAAAAACATTTTTGATGGTGGCTTGTCCCTTTAATAGTTCGGAGTCACTTATATGTGGAAGAAAAGTGAAAAGGGAATACAAAGTAGAATAACTTATCTGAGTAATATTCGGGGAAAGGGGAGCTAAGGGCAAACATTTATGATCGCAATCAGCCATTCATATTATCATCAACAGCGTTCGTGTTATTAGGATTACGACTATGACATATCTGATTGTCACTAGCCATACCATCAGTGACACGACGTTCAATTCAATTCGCTGTAGCAAGCTATTTAAAGGATTTCTACTTGTCACGCTTCCAATGGCTGTTCAGGGTCTTTTCTTGTTGCTAAAAGCAAATGATTTACAGCAGCTCATTGAAATTTGCGATAAAGGACCTGTTAATGAAGAATCCAAATAGAAATCATGTTTCACATATACCATGTGGTGATTCCTTAAATCGATTAGGCATTGCGTTTGTGTCCTTGACATTAATGGGCTCAAGTCACAAGACTGAGAAAAAAGTCATAAGATCGAAAGAAACCGAAGGCACAACACGAGAAAATTAATACTCAAAATTGATCACAGTTTAACATATTTTACTACCGTAATAGGGACACAGAAGTAAGTACATGTAAATAATATTGTTATGTTTCTTTAGTGTTAATGTCAGATTAAGTTAAACCTTTTGTTTGTTTCTTTTCTTTATAGTTTTCTGAACCGTGTTAGTCGAGTTCGTCGTGTTCGTTCTTCTGATTCGTCTTGCAGTATATTATGTGTTTATGATGTCAACATTCAACATAAAGTTACATTTTTTCAACTGGAATTGTCTTACATGAGTACCATAACTGTTACAACGCATGAAACGCGATGCAAATTGTCTTGCACCAACAATCCCTGTAGGAAACGCGCAACTAACTTAGCATTGAAAACGGCACCTACAGGACTAGTTACTGTAAACTTGGTCATATTAAGAAAATTAATTGTCAGATTTTTCACATTAAGAGTCACCTGGTTCTTTTCTTATATGCATACTATCATTTATAAAATATTACATCGATGTCAAAATAGTCATTTCGATTGTACCAGGGACACTGGTCACCATAAAGTGACTTAACATAAAACATATTGAAGTCCAACTCGTCATAAGGCAGAAATAATTAATTTTCCGAGAATTATTGGTCAGACACCGACCACATCACTCCGTACTCTCTTAGACAAACACAGATTTGTTCAACAGCTGGAATTCATATCAGATACATTATGTGTCCAATAGTCGACCAATGGAAGCATTCAATTCCCAAGAGCCAGGCGAGAGCGTACTGTGAATACGTGTACCTGTTAGATGGCGGTATTGCTCAGCAGATTATTTACAAATGATGGCTTGTTCCACCAAAGCCTCATTCTTTCCCCAGGACGCACTTATCAACATCTATTGGAATGTGACTTTATTTATTGATGTACAGCTTTCACAGACAAATGTAAAAGTGATTATACTTATACGCGGTACAACGCTTATGCTAATTTCAGCTTATGTCAATATATATATATATATATATATATATATATATATATATATAGAGAGAGAGAGAGAGAGAGAGAGAGAGAGAGAGAGAGGGTGGGTGGGGAGAAGCGAGAGAGAGATATATATATATATATATATATATATATATAATATTTATATATATACAGATATATAGATAGATAGATAGATAGATAGATAGATAGATAGATAGATAGATAGATAGATAGATATAGATAGATAGATAGATGATAGATAGATAGATATAGGTTGTGTGTGTGTGTGTGTGTGTGTGCGCGTGTGTGTGTGGTGTGTGTGTGTGTGTGTGTGTGTGTGTGTGTGTGTGTGTGTGTGTGTGTGTGTAGGCTACATAGAAAGAGACACAGGCATAGTCAGTCTAGGTAACAGTACATTAGTTAATTAGCTACATTCTAAATATTAATATTTCAATAACAAGAATACACTTTGTGCTGTGATGTTGTTCTCGGTTATTGACTTTGTTTCGGATGTATCTACATCATGATCCACCACATAAAACCTTTCAATGAACTATGTTCAATTAGGATTTATTCTTCAAGTGATCTATGTCAAATCAAAGGCCACCTCGTCCGATTTGGCGTTGATCATTTAACACATCGGCCCAAACAGGATTTCTCTCATTTATATTTCAGACATTTTGTAACATATCTTTATAATAGTCTGTATAAGAAACCCAGTTGCTGGCTACTAACGTCTAACATCTTTAGTCATCGTCACGTTATGGGACCAACATAGGCTATATAAGTGGATCTACGTGAGGAACAGTATTAATTCCCAATAATAAGACGCCATCTCGGCTCGTTGACATTCCGGTGATGATCATGAAAGATCGTAGACTTTCCGGGTTTCTGCTTTACCCACTTAACCTCGTCGTTAGCCGATGGTAGATTTATAAGGCTTTTGAATGTGAAACGCTACGATTTAACTACATGTTACACACACACACACACACACACACAAACACACACAAACAAATACACACGAACGTTTTATGTAATGTGTTATGCAATATTTAATATTCTGTTGTCACGAAACTCTTCGTTTAGGTATTGTTATAATTAATGATGGCTTAAGAATAACATTTGCAACTGTCGGGAAATGACTGTACTCTTAACACAATGTGGTCTGATGTGGTCGCGCTAATGTGGCTGCCATGGATCAAGAATGGCATCATTAATCACATGTATCTTTTTTCATAATTATAAAGTTGTAATAGTAATATATATTTAATCAAATGCCGTTGCTAGCAGGAGCCAGTCTTATGTGGTCTGGCGAAACGACCTATTAATTCATACAATGCTGCTTGATGGATTTATACTCCTGGAGTCGTTTGTTACTCCGGCAGGCATCTCCATGGGTATTAAGCTGCGGACAGAGTTTTTTCCCATATCATGAGTAATTAGATTACACTGATATAGGAAATATGCTAAATGTATAGCTATTATAATCCCGACGTGTCACTCGCAGTATACGAAGATCTGCCTGAAATCCGCTGTTCTCGACCATGGGTCAAATAGATCAAGTGGATAGGCGTTTTAATTTAGATCCCAACACACCTAACTGCATATACTTAAGGACGCTAAATTAAGCGTGAATGAACGTTCCCTTAGTGATGAACGGAAACCTATGAGGGTTAGCTGTTAGGTTCGAGTAAGTCATAGTATTTACTCAGGTTTGAGACGATATTTCGTTCTAGTCCAGTAATAATCCATTGTGCGGTATTGCTACTTTGTTTTTATTTTAGTTAAATCGCTTCAGTGAGTCCATACTGAGTTAGTGTACATTCTCTTTGTTATGAACAAACTGTAATGTTGGTTAACACGCTGAGGCTATATATAGGGCTTGAATTTTCACTTAGGTTAGAGAAGAACTTCGACGCCAGACCAGTCGGACGTGTATTGATACATGGTTCATATAGGTAGGATTTATTCAGTTATTCGAACCCAGAATAAAGCTGAGGTCAGCATCTGAGGTGTCGAAATGTTTTATATACAGGCTCCTTTTGAACCACAGACAAATTACTGTTGAATGTAAACTGTGGTGTCAAAATAGTTTATGATATATATGTAGCAAGTCACCATTGAACCACACGCATGTGTTATTTGTTGCGAGCTGTGGTATCAAATGGTATGTTTTTTACGTGCTTCCGCTTTTTGTACGTAGCCTGCATGTAGCCGCTTTCCTGTGGGCGTGATATATTTGTCGCGTACGAAAAGCGAATTAGCTGGTTCCCACAGGCTAATGAGTAGCCCAGACACATGCTTAGATATACGCACACATTTATCAATATGTGGAGGTATGGAACATTTTATTTTTAGATTAATGTATGTATAGTTGTATTTAGATTTATGGAGGTAGGTTTCGAAGGATGTTTAGATATGTTGATGCTCTGTGCCTGTTGCCTCTTACTATGTACCCCAAAACACATACACACGCACACACACACACACGCACCCACACACACACACACACACACAAACAAATACACACGAACGTTTTATGTAATTTGTTATGCAATATTTAATCTGTTGTTGTCACTAAACTCTTCGTTCAGATATTGTTATAATTAATGATGGCTTAAGAATAACATTTGCAACTGTCGGGAAATGATTGTACTCTTAACACAATGTGGTCTGATGTGGTCGCGCTAATGTGGCTGCCATGGATCAAGAATGGCATCATTAATCACATGTATCTTTGTTCATAATAATAAAGTTATAATAGTAATATATATTTAATCAAATACCCTTGCTAGCAGGAGCCAGTCAAAGACACTGTAGAGTGATTCCAGAAATAAAATGTGTGTAAAAACAGAATAAGCGATTTCAACGATAATTTTATCAGTGAAAGCAACCTCCAATTGGTGCGTTTTCAGAACAAATTTAGATTGTTTACGAGATGCCATATTTCTAATATACACAGGCGACCTATTACATAAAGTGGAAGCCTACAACATTAAATAGACAATCGCCACATAGCTAGACTTGAGACACGGTTATCCGCAATAGTAGCTGGATGGATGACCTAGGTTTCCCGTTGACTTTGCAATGGACACTAATTCACATAGGTATACAGGGGTCAATTCACGTATAGAGTTATAAGTTATTAGTAACCTATTGAAATGGATGCGATGTCTAACAATTAGTCATCGTCTTTGGAGAACTGGGTTGATATGATCATATTTTTGAATACTTATCACTATGCCAGCTACACTCTAATTTTCCAGATGTAACAATTGCAGAAACTAAAGAAAACAGTTATTTTGGAAGAGAGAGAGAGAGGGGGGGAGGGGAGAGAAATAAGAGAGAGAGAGTATGAGAGTGAGAGCAAACATTCTGGTTAACAGTACATTAGTTAATTAGTTACATCACATATTACATTCATATTATACGATATTATTTATATTCATCATTTAGAATTTATACTAATTTATTCAAATATTTTGTCTCCTAAAGCAAATCAGATGAGTGAAATATGATTCAATAAGTGATTTTAATATTCTACATTTTGAGTTTTGAATCACAAGAAATAATTTCGTGTTATGATGTTCTGTTCAGTTACTGACTTTAGACCGAATACACTTATACCATCATCGACCACATGAACCTTTCAGTAAATACATTTTAATTTCGATGTATTCTCCAGGTGGCTTACATCGAATCAAAGAGCACCTTGCCCCACTTGGCCTCATTGATAGATCATTATTTAAGGTGGCTCTCAATGGAAACTAGACAGGTGATCGGCCCAAACCGGATTTTCTTCATTTATATTTCATGATATTTTGTCGCATTTATCTTCATAATCAATTTATAAGGTACCTAATTACTGGCGAATAATGTCAAATACCTTCTGCCATCATCACGTTAATGGATAAACATAGGCTGAATAAATGGATGTACCTGATAAATAGTATTAGCTCCCTATAATATGACGCCATATCACCTCCTCGACATTCTGGTAATGATCATGAAAGGCCGTAGACTTTCCGGATTCTGCCTTTGACATTTAACTTCGTCATTAAATGGTGGTAACTTTATTTCGCTTTTGGATTTGAAACGCTATGATTTAACTCCATAGCAGACACACAGACACACACATACACACAAGCAAACATGTATCTTTTTTCATAATTATAAAGTTGTAATAGTAATATATATTTAATCAAATGCCGTTGCTAGCAGGAGCCAGTCTTATGTGGTCTGGCGAAACGACCTATTAATTCATACAATGCTGCTTGATGGATTTATACTCCTGGAGTCGTTTGTTACTCCGGCAGGCATCTCCATGGGTATTAAGCTGCGGACAGAGTTTTTCCCATATTATGAGTAATTAGATTACACTGATATAGGAAATTTGTTAAATGTATAGCTATTATAATCCCGACGTGTCACTCGCAGTATACGAAGATCTGCCTGAAATCCGCTGTTCTCGACCATGGGTCAAATAGATCAAGTGGATAGGCGTTTTAATTTAGATCCCAACACACCTAACTGCATATACTTAGGGACGCTAAATTAAGCGTGAATGAACGTTCCCTTAGTGATGAACGGAAACGTATGAGGGTTAGCTGTTAGGTTCGAGTAAATCATAGTATTTACTCAGGTTTGAGACGATATTTCGTTCTAGTCCAGTAATAATCCATTGTGCGGTATTGCTACTTTGTTTTTATTTTAGTTAAATCGCTTCAGTGAGTCCATACTGAGTTAGTGTACATTCTCTTTGTTATGAACAAACTGTAATGTTTGTTAACACGCTGAGGCTATATATAGGGCTTGAATTTTCACTTAGGTTAGAGAAGAACTTCGACGCCAGACCAGTCGGACGTGTATTGATACATGGTTCATATAGGTAGGATTTATTCAGTTATTCGAACCCAGAATAAAGCTGAGGTCAGCATCTGAGGTGTCGAAATGTTTTATATACAGGCTCCTTTTGAACCACAGACAAATTACTGTTGAATGTAAACTGTGGTGTCAAAATAGTTTATGATATATATGTAGCAAGTCACCATTGAACCACACGCATGTGTTATTTGTTGCGAGCTGTGGTATCAAATGGTATGTTTTTTACGTGCTTCCGCTTTTTGTACGTAGCCTGCATGTAGCCGCTTTCCTGTGGGCGTGATATATTTGTCGCGTACGAAAAGCGAATTAGCTGGTTCCCACAGGCTGATGAGTAGCCCAGACAAATGCTTAGGTATACGTACCACATTTATCAATATGTGGAGGTATGGAACATTTTATTTTTAGATTAATGTATGTATAGTTGTATTTAGATTTATGGAGGTAGGTTTCGAAGGATGTTTAGATATGTTGATGCTCTGTGCCTGTTGCCTCTTACTATGTACCCTAAAACACACACACACAAACACACACAAACAAATACACACGAACGTTTTATGTAATTTGTTATGCAATATTTAACATTCTGTTGTCACTAAACTCTTCGTTCAGATATTGTTATAATTAATGATGGCTTAAGAATAATATTTGCAACTGTCGGGAAATGATTGTACTCTTAACACAATGTGGTCTGATGTGGTCGCGCTAATGTGGCTGCCATGGATCAAGAATGGCATCACTAATCACATGTATTTTTTTTTCATAATTATAAAGTTATAATAGTAATATATATTTAATCAAATGACTTGCTAGCAGGAGCCAGTCTTATGTGGTCTTAGAGTGATTCCAGAAATAAAATGTGTGTAAAAACAGAATAAGCGATTTCAACGATAATTTTAACAGTGAAAGCAACCTCCAATTGGTGTGTTTTCAGAACAAATTTAGATTGTTTACGAGATGCCATATTTCTAATATACACAGGCGACATATTACATAAAGTTGAAGCCTACAACGTTAAATAGACAATCGCCACATAGCTAGGCTTGAGACACGGTTATCCGCAATAGTAGCTGAATGGATGACCTAAGTTTCCCGTTGACTTTGCAATGGACACTAATTCGCATAGGTATACAGGGGTCAATTCACGTATAGAGTTATAAGTTATTAGTAACCTATTGAAATGGATACGATGTCTAACAATTAGTCATCGTCTTTGAAGAACTGGGTTGATATGATAATATTTCTGAATATTTGTCACTATGCCAGCTATACTCTAATTTTCCAGATGTAACAATTGCAGAAACTAAAGAAAACAGTTATTTTGAAAGAGAGAGAGAGAGGGGGAGGGGAAGAAATAAGAGAGAGAGAGTATGAGAGTGAGAGCAAACATTCTGGTTAACAGTACATTAGTTAATTAGTTACATCACATATTACATTCATATTATACGATATTATTTATATTCATCATTTAGAATTTATACTAATTTATTCAAATATTTTGTCTCCTAAAGCAAATCAGATGAGTGAAATATGATTTAATAAGTGATTTTAGTATTCTATATTTTTAGTTTTGAATCACAAGAAATAACTTCGTGTTATGATGTTCTGTTCAGTTACTGACTTTGGACCGAATACACTTATACCATCATCGACCACATGAACCTTTCAGTAAATACATTTTAATTTCGATGTATTCTCCAGGTGGCTTATATCAAATCAAAGAGCACCTTGCCCCACTTGGCCTCATTGATATATTATTATTTATGGTGGCTCTCAATGGAAACTAGACAGGTGATCGGCCCAAACCGGATTTTCTTCATTTATATTTCATGATATTTTGTCGCATTTATCTTCATAATCAATTTATAAGGTTCCCGAATTACTGGCGAATAATGTCAAATACCTTCTGCCATCATCACGTTATGGGACAAACATAGGCTGAATAAATGGATGTACCTGATAAATAGTATTAGCTCCCTATAATATGACGCCATCTCACCTCCTCGACATTCTGGTAATGATCATGAAAGGCCGTAGACTTTCCGGATTCTGCCTTTGACATTTAACCTCGTCATTAAATGGTGGTAACTTTATTTCGCTTTTGTATTTGAAACGCTATGATTTAACTCCATAGCAGACACACATACACACATACACACAAGCAAACAGACGCGCACACAAACACTCACACAAACATGCAACGGTTTACGTTATGTGTTATGCAAGATGTAATATCACCTCGTCGTGAAAATCTTCATATAGATAATGTTATAATTAATTATGGTTTATGAATAGCATATGAAACTGTCGGGATGTAATTGTACGCTTAACCTAAAGTGGTCTGATGTGGCACCAATAGTGCGACTGCTATGGATCAAGAATAGCATCATTAATCACCTGTATTTTTGTTGATAACTATAATGTTATAATAATAATAATATAATTACAAAAATGTCCTATAAAAAGACAATAAGTTATTTCAACCATTACCATTATCGATGAAAATAAACTTAAACTTAAGTTGGTGTGTTTACAAAACAATCTAAAACTTTTAAAGAGATGGCGCATTTTTAATATACACCATCAACGTCAAGGTATTCAACATAGTCGTTGGTGCTCCAACATTAAATACACCATCGCCATATAGCTTGACCGAGATATGGATACCTGCAATTGCATCTGGGTGGATGACCTGAGTTTTGGGGATGACTTTCTAATGCACACCAGTTCAATGTAGTTTTGGAAGGTTTGAGGTGATATGATCATATTTCCGAATATTTGCGAGAAACGTCTTGAAGACAACCGACATTAAGAGGGCTCAGTTATCGTAGT
>JAODUP010001247.1:0-27500 GCA_025642065.1 Paralvinella palmiformis
ACTTTCCTACTACTACTGTTACTACTACTGTTACTACTGCTACTACTACTACTACTACTAATAATAATATTTCCTACTACTGCTACGACTACAGTTACTACTAATATAATTACTGGTTATTGTCAGTCTGTAGAAACTGGTAAGTAGTAGGGAATTGAGCTAGATAATAAACTATATTACTTCGAAGGTATATATTTGTTGTTTGCTGTTCCAATGTTCGTTCCCCTGAGTCAGCGATAAATCAGCTTTGTTGACTGAAATAGATAACTCTCTATTATAAAACTTAACCACATTGACCATAAACCAGGAGTAATTGCTTTAAGGGACGTGTAATAACATATATTTCTTTTGAAACAAATGAGACTTACACACGATAATGATATAACAGTACTCACCATCAACGACTTAGTTTTAAACATTAAACAAAACTCATCTATAACATTAGCATAGTCTTTTGGGACCCGAAACTGTCCGTCCTAATAGCTAGGTGATCGTTATTTTCAGTTTTAATAAAGAATGATACTGTTGATAAAATTATTTATAATGCAACAATCTATGCTGAAGTTGCCTAAACGGTAATTCACATAATGTGCAATTTTGATATGAATTACTCTGTTTTAATAAAGGATACACGTGTCTGTATGTGCCAGCCAGCATGCAATTTGTATCATTGTTTTTCATTGATAGCTTGTGGGTCTCTCTCTCTCTCTCTCTCTCTGTCTCTCTTCAATCGCTCTTTCTCTCAATATATATATCTCTCTCTCTTTCTCTCTCTTTCGGTCTCTCTCTCTCTCTCTCTCTCTCTCTATCTGTGCGTGTGTGCGTGTGTGTGTGTGTGTGTGTGTACTGTCTATCTATCTATCTGTTTTGATCTATCTATCTATCTATCTATCTATCTATCATATCTATCTATCTATCTATCTATCTATATCATCTATATATATATATATATATATATATATATATATATATATATATATATAGTGTGTGTGTGTGTGTGTGTGTATTTTGTTATGTGAATGACTCATCAGTCTATAGATCTTCAGTCATTATTAGGACATTGACCATCAGCCTGTCGTCCCCTTTATAAATGTTCTCACCTTACCGTTATTTGTCCAAGAAGATGGCATATTAGGTGTATTATATTTAAGAAAATGCAAGAAAAATATAAAGCCACAGTATTATATAGTGTTGGACTTACTAATAACATAATTATATAACAATTGGAACTCATATATATATATGTGACTAGTCAGATGTTATTAGGCTTCTGATGTTGAAATGTTGACTATTACACTAGTTCACATGATAAACCGGAACATTGGTAATCGATATTCTTTTACCTTAAATTAAAACTAGACAGCTTATATTGAGTCATTTCTGGTTTTATACCAGTGACCTAGGATAAAATGTGGCAATAAATGACTATAATGACTATTAATAAGCAGCGGTATGGTTATAGGGCAGCAATTTAAAAACTTAGGTACTAAATGTTTTAATCGTGTTAAAAATAAGGTATTGCTTACATTTTAATACACTAAGTGACCTAATATAAGAGTTTTCCTTTCGGTTTCAAGTAGTGAAGCTGTGAGTTCCCTCTTCAATGGATATGTATACATGCACACGAGTTAGAGTTCACGTCACTACACACTCAGACGCGGTGAATATGTGATATTGGGATGTTGACATAAGGATGTTAAGATGTTTTAAGACTCCGTTGACATCGTGATGTTATCTCCAAATGATTGACTCTAAGTCGTAGATACTATACTATAGATGATAAACTGTGACATACCACGTTGTTCTTCTGTAAACATCCTACGTCTCCTTTATAAGTAATCCGTCCCACAACGAGTCATTTGGAGAGACAGATCTCTTACATAGCTATAACAATTCCAGTTGAACTTTGAGCCTTTGCCATGTAATACATAAAAACGATGAATGACAACTTTAATAATCATATTACTGTTTATCACGATCACACAGGTAATGTCCTTCCTATTGTAAATTTAACATAAAGAAGATGATGTAAAGAATTTTCTTTGATATTTAGATACGAGTATTTAAGTCTGTAGATAGCATCTTATTATTCTGATATTACAGTTTATCTGATCGTGAGCTGGATCGTTATTTGATCCTGATTCTCCTCATAAGATGTATTTAGCATTACACCTCGTTCGCGTCAACGTCCGTTTGTTTAACATTTCTGTGTTGATGGCTTTGTTCTGTTATTTGAAGCAGGGACGTAGATCCCTCTTTTAATAAGGTGGAAACGGACAAAACATAAACTATTTACTCTAACCCCTCATCCTCCTTACCGTTAACATGCAGATCAAGCCACGCCAGAGATATGAAGCTGTTTCATTGTGCCACAGACATTCAGGCCGACGACAGCATTTTAATAATATAACTCCAACAGATGTCGTCAACTCAAAGGTCACAATGATATTGTAGCACGAAGATTTAAAGCCACCGGATGAATGTTAAAATAGGAACACGAAATTGACACGGAAATAAATAATAATTCGCATAAGATAGATTAAGTTACCGTTACCTTATATTTGCGGATCTAAAATCATGACCTTAATCAATAATTGAATAGTTTTTATGGTATTATACTATTGATTTTATGTTTATATATATATATATATAATATATATATATATATATATATATATTATATATATATATATTATGTATGTGTATGTGTTGTATTTGTTTGTTTGTTTGCTTGCGTGTGTGTGGGTGTATGATTGTGTTTGTGTGTGAGTTTATGTTTGGGTGGCTGTGTACGTGGATTTGTGTGTGCCGGAGGATGAGAAAGAGTGAGAGACCAACAAACGACATATATCAGGCGCGTCTCTCTCTTCCTCACCCCCTCTCCCTCTAGCTCTATATAGATTTTAGTTTAATATGTCTATGTGAATCGGCCAGAAATATATTATTACAAATTACATGTACATTAATAATCTGGTTTCGGAATGTGTTATTTAAGGCGAATAAACCATACCCTAAAAGGTTTGATAAAGATACTGTACTATGCCATAGCGTTGTAGATGCATTATTCTGTTTGGTAGTTAAAGTGGATGTACTTTTTTGGTATACAAGATTAATAAACTATCCTGAATTGTAGGGATAACATGCCAAATGTTTTTGTGATAGTTAACATAGGCATATTGTAATGGATGATAGTTATGGCAGGTGAATTTAAATGCATCATAATTATACTGCAGGTATACTAATAATAATAACAATGTTATTGTGTCGTATGAAACTTAGAAATGTATGAATACATAAATTATATATATAATACTCATCACACAATTACTGGCCTCAAACATCAGCCGAAATTCAATCTCTAGTATTGGATTAATCCTTTGGGACTGAGAGTTGTTATTCCTAATGGCTAGTTGATTGCTGTACTGAGATCGTACAAAGACTGAAAATGTAGAGATTAATGTTTATGCTACAAACTATTGTGATGAGGTGATTAGATCTTAAGATAATTCACATTATGTTCCACTTTGATATAAATAAATAATGATTTACTGAAACTGTACACATTGTAATTTGTAGATATATCTCTCTCTGTCTCTCTCTTGGTACTCACTCTCTCTCTCTCTCTCTCTCTCTCTCTCTCTCTCTCTCTCCCCCTCTCTGTCTCTCTCTCTCTCTCTCTCTCTCTCTCTCTCTCTCTCTCTCTTTATATATATAATATATATATATATATATATATATATATATATATATATATATATATATATATATATATATATATATGATGCAGAGATAATTTAAGAATGTTTAGGTGTTGATGTTATTATAATCTAGTGTCATCGTATATATATATATATATATATATATATATATATATATATATATATATATATATATATATATATATATATATATATATATATATATATATATATTATCAAGGAGAGTTAACGATAGCATAAACACACACATACATATAAACACACACATACACACACACATATATATACAGACTCACATATATACAGACAGACTCACACACATGCACATATACACACACAGAGAGACACACGAACATATATATAACATACTGGTTATGGCTTCTACTTTGTTATGAAAGAACATAGAATAGTTTATTGTTTTATTGATTAACTTGTTTTAATCTTCCTGTTAGTGGTATATTTATATGACTGCCTTGCGACGTTTTCAGTAGATGGGTAGATGGATGGTCATAGAACATTTATCTGTAGCTGGATGTGGAGTTTTTACTTTACTTGTCTTGCATTAGATCAGTATTGTTCTGTAGGATGTTACTACGTTTTTGTTGGCAGTCAGTTCTGAGTGCTGCGTATACCTGTGCTGAGTCAAGGTGTAGAAATCAGTCGTTGTCCAAGTGTAATGTAAAAGCCAGTGTTACCACATTTTGGCGCACGCCTTCTGTGAGTAATCCTTGTCTCCGTAGAAATACAGGTATCCTTCAGCGATAATCTGGCTGTACATATTATGTTCAATGTGAAAATGTTAGAAACATTTCGACTAGCTTCTGAAGTTCAGGTGAAGGACATAAGACTTGGATCCACCGGCCACTTGGCTTTTGAAGAAATGTATGGATCAACTTTTGTCACTTGTAACAGCCATTGTCAGTTGGTCAATAGCTGAGTCGGTGAGAGTATAATGTTTGAAACGAGCCACTATATCTCCGCTGATCAAAGATATGTTGGTTGGATATGGCTTTTGATGAATGGATTCCTTTTTATTGTATGTATTCTAGGCCAGTTGGTGAAATTATTATATAGCATAACATTAATTATCATTGTTTTGCCGATGATACTCAAGTGTACATGACGTTAAAACCATGTGATAAATGGGATGATATTTGATCTTCAATTAAGGCTTGTATTGCAAACATAAGTATTTGGATGAATAACAACATGTTGTATAAGGATATGACCGAATATAATATATTATTTCAACAAGGCATGTTGTAAAAAATGAAAATATTCACATTACGGAAGGATCCACTTATCGATGAGATCAACGTTCTTCCATGATACCTCTGTATATGTAAGTCCTGTTATTATCAAATAAGAAACATAGGATTTGATGTAATTAGATTGAAACAATTATTCACATTTTTTCAAACGCCTCTTTCGTTACATATATAATGTATTCCTCTTCAATTAAGTTATGCATTATACTGTTTTTCTGTATTTATGAACTTATATGATTCATTAATTTATATCTCATTCGATGAGAAAGTAATATATATATATCAGGCAGGACTATCCTCACCGTTCCTGTTTAAACTTTTTTTATCAAGATTTGTTCAATGAATTATCTCAATGTGCAGGTGGTATTAATATTAATAATGTATCTTTTAATGTATTTTGCTATGCTGACGATTTAATGTTGCCCAGTTTGACCTTTTCTAGCTTGCAACATATAATTGATGTTCCAAACATCTAAAACTGAATGTACCATATTTGATAATTGTAATTTAGCTCCACATCCTGAGTGGATGTCTAACAGTGTAAAACTTAAAGAAAATGAAAATGTGAACTATTTAGGTGTCACTTTATCACATGTTAAGCCAAATATACACTTTAAAAATATAATTAATGCACGTAGGAGGGCTTATTATGCCCTGCAAGGCGCTGGTTTTAATAACAACAATGTCGATACTGATCCTTTGTCTTATGTTTGGAAGGCAGCAGTTAGACCTGTTTTAAGATATTGTTGTAATTCTATGTTTGTAAGTAAAAAGTCTCTAAAGACCATGGAAAGGTTGCAGATAAAATTACTTAAATCCAGCGTAGGTCTGCACAAATAGTACAAAAATACACCTGTTTTGAAAGCACTGAATGTAAATAAGATAGAAACGACCGTCGAAATAAGTTCACTGGATTTGATTCGCACCATATTTTCTAACACTTCACGAGCAAGGTCATTTTATACTCATCTTTTAAATATGCGTGTCTGCGGCGAGCTAGTTGGTCACACTGATTTTATTGCCAGAGCAAAAACTATTTGCTTTAAGCACGAAATATTTTTTTTATATTTGTTATTGATAAACGTTATGGCAACAAACAAGAATGGATTTGAAGAAGTGCTATGCTGTAGAAGATGGGCTATCAGACAATGTAAGACAGCTATTGCTGAGCCATGATCCTTATGATCGTTATGTGTTAAATATGTTGTTGGTGCCATTTTAATGTTGACATATGATATTGTATTTTGAAATATTCTTACCTAATATATTTGTGATATTTCTTATATTTCCATTTTATACATAGCATGTTTTTACTGCTAACCAATCAGTTAATTTTGTATGCAGATTGCTAATTACTTTATATCAATATAATATTGCTGTGTAGTATGTATTCACTGTGTGTGTATTTTAGATAATCTTCTTTTGAAGGCTCAAAAAAATAAACAAATTATAACAAAAAGCAATTTAAAATAAATATAACCCAGTCAATGAGAATTGTATATATCATCAATTGTTAGGATGATGGCGTAGCTTAAGTCACAGTAACAAATTTCAAATAATCCTAAGAATATTGAACTTAGAGTTGATGTCTTAATGAAGCCATGAAGGTATTTCGTTGTTTGATTGAGTTCTGAATTGATGAAGGATTAATATCTTAAATATATACCATAGTTTGTGGTATTACTTCCATAATTAAATGCTATTTCCTATTAATACTAGTTTGTTCGACTTTTAAGACACACACGCACACGTACATGCACACATACACAGATATACACATACATACATACATACATAATACATACATACATACATACATGCATACGTACATACATACGTTTATACATATATACATACATACATACATACACCCTGAGAGTGGGAGAAAAGAAAGATATCACACACTATATAGTTCATCTAACAAATGGACACATTTTTAATTGTCATAAATCTGGATTTTATGGTCGGATATATTGTCAGTTTTCCAATGCATAAGATGATGTTTAATTACGTCACATAAATACCAAACTATTTCTACAGATAACAGTCAACAGTGGAGTGTCTGCTTTTTGTAACTTTCAGTTTCGTTTCATCTACCATATGTTAAATATGTACGCTATGTGTTCGTTTTGTCTCTCTTCAAAATATATTATCTACTGAGTGAGTTCTAAGGTTCAATATATCCGGCCTAATTATAATTATTCTGGTTTTTGTGCTGACATGTTGTTATTTCTCATGATGTTAGTAGTAATACACTGTTTACAACTTAACGATACTATGATATCGCATTCTTTAACAGTTCTATAACCCAATAGACTATTCAGAAAGTAAACACCCAGAAAACAAATAAAGTTACATTTCCTAATGAAATTATTTTTCGTTTCAACATTTTTCATACAAAATACATCATTAAGTGTTAGTATCTGTGTGATTTAAATGTTTTCTTTCTCCGTATTTGGAATAGATGACTCATATACCAATTAGGTATCCTATTATAAAGAGTGGATATCTTCTACCAAAATAACCTATAAAATAGGTTCATTATTTTGTTCACATCATCGTACAAATGGACATCTAATGTAATGCTAATTCAAATCACTCTTCTTCCATGACAATAGCTCAGAAGGACATAATAACAATAGGATTGGCCAGGTATGTGGCATCACTTCGCTCCACAGTGCGTGAGAAGTTGTTTGTGTTATTCTCGGATGACCTGATCATCTCGGGAACCGAGAGTTACTTACACATCTGGAATATTTCGCCGATGATGGTATTCGTCAAACTGTCAATGATAAATCATTTTACCTCCAATATAATATAGACAAATGATCTTTAAATCACGGAGTCTAATTTGGAGTACTTTTACTGGGAATTATCACTTCATATGCCTAAATCCTAAATGGTCGTTTTCAGGATCAAGATGACTGATCTCAGGAGACATTTGCGCAAGGAACACATCAGAAGTAAGAGAAGCATTGGTGTCATCATTTAAATTAACCAAATAAATAACATTATGCTATTAACTACCCGATACAATACTAGGATCCGTACTTTGTACTTTGCTCTAATCTGTTTATCTTGTTTGGATTTTGGACGTTTAATCAACTACAGATAATGCATAGGTGCTAAGAGGACAAATTAATGGTCGATTAATGGCATTCAATAACGGGAATTCAAAAACAAAAGTTGCGAAGGTTGATTAATTTATCCCATGCATTGTGCCAGAATATCAGTCGGTATTTAGACAACCTTTGACTAGGTAAAACAGAGACAAATATTTTTCAAGTTTTAGATGTTCAGGTATAGATGCTCTAAATCATATATACGCTGAATAACAGGGTTGGTGGATGACGACCCTAGGGTCAAGCATCTCGTGCAGCATACTTAAGGATACAACCATTATTTGTTCAATTGTATGTGTTATAGTATACTGGAAAGATTCTTACTGATCCGAACAACGTATGATATCACACAGAGACACTAATCCTGAGTTTAGAAAGGTTTATTACTATTGTTCGTTGTAGCAATGTCTTGAGACAAGGATACTTTGCTTTATATAACAAATATTTGTCATATTATCTGCTATAAATAAGGCAAATCAAAACATAAAAACACCAAGAGAAATAATGTTCTGGCTGATTGTTTCTCACATCTGTAGTTGAGAAAATGAGAGGTTTCTCCAGAAATGCTAGATCTGTTCTGAAGAATATACATGTGCGTTGTTGTTTGTGTATTGGTTACTTAGTAAGACTGAGAGAACGTAAATCAGAAAGAGAGAGATATGGTGAGTGATTGAATAAAAAAGTCGGTTATTGAGTGATGGATCAGTGAATGAAGAAGGGTTGGTAGATTCCTTGATTGATTATGGAGATAAGAGTGTAATTTAATTTGTGATTCGGTGAATTGTTGATTTTGAGTGAGTTTAGTTTGGTGATTATTTCATCGATTTGATTAATGAATGTATCTGTCACAATGAGAACATGGTAGATGCTTTGTCTTAAAATATCATGACTAATTATTGTTATCTGGCGCTGATAGACATTTAATTTTTTGCTAAATATGCAGTATTTAGCAAGCTTCATGTAAAAAGGTTATCTGCGAATATTTCTTATGGATGCCAAAAATTACATAAAAACTAAATATGTTATTTCTTCGTGATATCGATGAATACATAGAAACTGTGTTTCAGTGTTGTATCTCTGTTACTCTGTGTTTCTTCCATCCCTGTAGCTAAAGTACTATTCAGACACAGATATTTCGATAACCAAAATTTCGTTATAGGACACACCTGCGAAGGTTACGAAACAAAAACAATTCATGAAAATGACATCAAATATTAAATTAATTTTAAAATCATTTATTTTGAATACTAAGATATTTGTATTTCACTTCTTATTAATCTCCACGATGACAGAGATAATGTTCAAAAGTGAAATAAATATGTGGTATTTGTTGTCCCTTTCCGTGCAATCGGAATTAAAATAGCAGAAGTGCCTAAATGTTTTAATTATATTCTTTGAAAATACAATATGCTTTATTTGATCCTCTACCACATGTTGTCTCATTTACAATACGTATGAATATTTTGTGAATATTATTGAGCTATCACGGAACTAAATGAATCGTCCTAAAATGTAGCTAATGAATTTAGTTTCAAAACCTGCCTGACAATTTCTGCTCTGAAAAAAACGTTTTAAACATTCTAGTCCAAAGCATCCTTATTTTTCGATATATATATATATATATATATATATATATATATATATATATATATATATATATATATATATATATATATATATATATATAGTGTGTGTGTGTGTGTGTGTGTTCTGTGATATTATCAGTCTTTCTCCTTTATAACGTCCATATATATATATATATATATATATATATATATATATATATATATATATATATATATATATATATATATATATATATATATATATATACCTAGACCCGTACTAATCGAAAAGTTGAACCGGTTTACCCTAAAAACGAAATAAAAAGTATCGAAATGACAGAAGGAATCTAAGTTACTTATATTTTGTTCCATTAATATGTAGTTCTAGGTGAAATCTATATAGTTTAATGTATCAATGACTAATGGATAATTAACTATCAATTTACGGAAGTAACCGAAATATCACATACTGACAAATCCAAATATCGATTATCTATTGAATATCAAGCCCTTCGATTTATAAGCATTTTATCTTGGCAGATATCGATATATGGCAATCGTATGTTTGATGTCTCGATAATAGTTCCTATAAGATCAATCCGTATCAGTTTTTTGGATGGAAACATTATTGATAACATTTAATAATCAGGTGAACATTTGATATGTTATGAGATTGTATACATTGTTCATATTTATGATATTATAACCTTGACCTGTAGATTCTGACATCAAGATTCTGACTTTGTTATTAAGGAATTGAAATTTAATTCAATGAATGTGCTTTGCCGTTCGGACGTGATCTTGGATTCAAAACATAATCCGTTCTTCGTGTTTTGGATATGTCCTGCCAGAGCCAGTGAATGCATGATACGGATACAAATACCGCATCCATCTTCTGGCTCCGATATTCTCCCTCTGGTTCTCATATCAACCATCTTACTCTCTGCGAATTGGCATATCCGGTGTCGGGTGTGACATTCATATTTAGATCTATCTTGGATACGTAGGCCACTAGTTTATACATCGGCCAGGGTCAGCCAATAAAATTGCAGGATTATTGATAATTATGGCGCCTATTTTTATTATTAAAGATATATTTTGTGTTATTTATGAACAGGGGCGTAGATCTATCTTTTCGGATTAGTGGAAAGGGAAAACGTTTACAATTCATCACACGTCCTCAATAACGGGAAGCTTTGTTTTGTTATATCCTTAGTCATGATTTCTCACCACGACATCGCATCACCCGCACCCGGAATAGTAAACAAACACCAGTTAATTTTGGTGATACCATGTTCGAATATGCACATTCTCTTTTAATATTTCTAATTCGTGTCAAGCTTTCTAAAGCCCTTTTTATGTAATTGTTTGAATGAATGAATGACTTTATTTTGAATGACTTCACTTTGAATGACTTTGAATGGCTTTATTGTAAGACAAATTAAATTAAATTAAATTAAATTAAAAGAAAAGTAAACTGTTGAAGATTTAGAGAAAGTATAGAGGTGTTAAAGGAAAAGGTTTCCCAAGTTAGTCAAAATGTTAGCATTATATATTAAAATCAATTCCAATCACACATATATATATATATATATATATATATATATATATATATATATATATATATATATATATATTTATGTTTCCTAGAAATGAAGTTACAGTGGTTTTTAAACTCATATCACATAATCGAGAATCTTCTGAAAACTTCGGAATGTGACGTCATCTTTGCTTAACAAAGGCCCCAAACACTCCACGTCGCATGGTTTAACCTGTGTTACTGGTTCCATATTGTTTTTATTAAATATATAAAATGGTTCACGAAATTGGGATTCTCTACAGGCTAAAACGTTCTTTGATGTCAGGCTCATGGAATGCTACTTTAAGCAAATCACCTTCTTCAATGTATAACAACTTACAATGACAGTTAGACAGTCCCTCGATCCATTCAAGGCGAATGTGAAAGCACTTATCTTAAATATATCTTATTCTTAATAATATTATAGTTTGTTAGTGCCATCGCCCAATACTTTTAATTAAATAAATTATTACATCCTTCGTTCATTTTAGCCACCAAGCACCACCGATTAATTGTGGTCTACCAAATAAGCATTATATATATATATATATATATATATATATATATATATATATATTATCATCATCATCATCATCATCACCTCAATTTGTTTTTTTAAATAGTAAGGAAATCTTCTATTTAACACGATAATGTTACCCTTCCTTCATTTATCATTCCTGCCAAATGATTGACGATCTAGATAATATTTTCACCGATTAAGTTTCATTTTCTTAGTTATAAGGTGTTGTTACTTCCACGATATCCTGTACCACTGTCCTATCAAGGTTGTCAATTGATCAAACAGGATCTGCAGAAATTGTCATCTATTCGCACTGTTCCTTCTAATTATTAAATATAGTCATAATCAAACTGGCAATTCCATAGAATGACAAAGGTCTAGCATATTGGATAGACATTAGTCTTTAGTTTTTAGATTATAAAGTGGGAGACATTTCATTTTATGATATCATAGATACTTGCTCTTATTTTGCGTCAACAGACACATCATTATTCACTTACTTTTATTCGGTTTTCAGTAATTTGACGTTTAAGGATTAGATATTGAGGTGCAAAATCATCTCACAGATAAATATAATATATAAAGTGTTGTTACATCTCATGTTTTTACATCTCGGCACAAAATGTTCAGTCTGTGACTTTTGGAGCACATAGTTTCAGAACATGACTCTCTGTACAGGCTCTGTATTAAGGTAGCTATTTTAGAATACTATCTAAAACAAATTATAACATTTAATTAATTTTGAAATCTATTTTTTGATTGTTATTATATTTAAATAATATAAGAACAAAGCTTTTTGGATCTGGCCCTCTCTTAACTAACTTCATGAAGACAACAATAATTTTAAAATTGATCTGAATTTCATACGTGTTGTCACTTTTCAGTTTTAGCTTGAGCAGATAGTTATGTTCTTTTATTAAATAATATAACACATATGCATTTTATCTGCACACTACATCTCCCCATTCAGCGCGCAGAAATGTTCCGCTCTATAATGCAATGAAATATCGTGAAAATAACTTTATTCTAAAATATAAGCCACTGAAATATGTGTTTTAATGCCTCCAATACAATCTCTAAAAGAAAAGATTTAAATGTCCCATATTCCTTTAGTTCTTACAGTGTGGCATGTGCTTATATATATATATATATTTAAATGTGTGTGTATGTTTATGTTTGTATTCGAGTATGTGTGTGAATGTTTCCGATGGTGCTGGACAAAGGATTATATTAGCTTCTTTAAAAATGAAAACAAAAACACCATAATTTGAATGTAGTTTGCCCATATGACTGTCCGACTGAAATAAGTAACATTATGTCTGTACTGATTTATGATGGCGTGTGACAGAGACCTGACGGCAGAGCAGAGACGGACGATGATCACCATGTGGCAGGCTGGAGTAACGACCAACCCTATCCCCATTCACATGGCCTTCAGCCGAAGAACTGTTTCGAGTGTATGGAGGAGGTTCATACAGACTGACAGTTGTGCCAACAGGGCTAGACCTGGACGAACAAATACGAAGACCTCACTCCGGGAAGACAAGATGCTGAAATATGTTGTGCAGCAATGGTTCATGTCCGTTGGAACCTTTAACCATGTGTGGAATGATCAGATAGGCAAACTAATTTCGCAATTTACTGCCAGTAGAAAGATTCGTAGCGGGTGTCTGTACACTAGAGTCCCCAGAAGGAAACTACCCATTGGTCCGAACAACGGACGCTCTAGAATCCGGTAGTGTACCAAAGTTACACAATGGAAAACGGAGGATAAATGGTTCAGAATGATCTTTTCGAGTTAATCGAGATTCGATCTTGGCTTTAATGATGGACGACTGGGGGTATGGCGGGATGATGAGACAACAATAGAGCAAGAAAACACTACATGATTTACCAGGAGATGTACAGTTTCTTTAACTTCATGGGGATATGTTTCTTATCATGGAGTTAGTGAATTAGTCATCGTGAATGGTACTCTGAAAAGTACTAATTATATTGACATTCTGGATCACAATATTCTTGATTCCGTTGAGAATATGTTTAGATATGCCATGATCCCATTTATATTCACGGCAACGCACCTGTGCATACGGGGGCGTAACGTGCAGACCTGGTTAGACGAACATGCTGTCCAAGTGATCCAATGGCCAGCTCAGTCATCTGACCTAAATGTGATCGAATAGGGTCATTAGAGATCACCCTTCAACAAAATTAGAATTGATACAGTGTCCGTTTAGAGCATAGGGAAATATCACATCAAATTATCTTCACGAGCTGTACAGCTCCATGCACCAACAAGTTAGGCATGTTATCCGATCACGTGGTTACCCTACTAAATATTAGATTCTGAGTTCAACATTGAAGTAGTTATTGCATGAGTTGTTCTCAAATTATTTCCAAGTAGTTTTGTTGAATTTCAAATATCGTATTATTGTTAGATTACAGAAATCAATACATGGCAATCTAATGTGTATTTAAATTATAAAGTATGATGGGACTATATATATATATATATATATATATATATATATATATATATGAGCCCCCAAACACCAAACGACCGTCTAATAAATATAGGGTAAAATCACGTAATGATATAATATATTAAATAATGTGATTAAGTTGTGGAAGGTGTTGAACTACATTAATTTATTGTTATTATTATTATTATTATTATTATTATTATTATTATTATATTAGACGTCGTATTTACTAGTCACCATATTATCTGTTCAATATAGGTCAATAGCTACAAATTTCAATACTTATTTTAATCAAGTTATATATTATTATTAATTACAATTGTTTTGTATGTACTAACGACCCAGTATATATAGTTAACACTAAGAAATAGGACTGAGATATGGCCATGTATGGCATAAAGCCACGATTGATGTTAACTATGTTGGGGGATAACTGGTTTTGATGGAAGCGGAATTAAGAAATCGGAAGAACCAATGACTTATAATATATGCAGCACCATCTCCATCAGTGGGAAGGTGAATAATGACATGTATGATGGTGTCATCTGCGTCGGTTGTCTATCCCCTCAATCTCCACGGGTCACCTTCTCCGAGACTTAGTATCCACCAACTACAGCGTATGACGATGCAAGTAGGCCACGAACAGGTGTTTAGATCTGATACCTGTGATGTAGTACGTTTGTTGGGGTAATCAAATCAGCAACCGATCGCGTCAGTTAGCTACTAGCAAACCACACATTTTCAGTTACAAATGACCGGAAGGGAAAAGTTAAAAGATCAGTAGTTGGAACTGTACCCTCAGAGTTCGAAGGTGATCCTTAGCCCAGCAGGGACTTGTTCGTTTACGATTTCCAGATTTATAGTACCGTCAATGGTATTATTAATATGTATGTTACAGACAAAAATGTAATGATACAGAAATGTAAAGTTAAATAGGAGATCACTCTGAGGCATAGTCACAGCTGGTTCTATATATAACTTGATACATGCTATGTGATAGATAACATAACAAAACTAGTATTGATTTGTACAGTGAGGTACTGGGTGACATTCACATTATATGTAATACACATGATGTTGTATACATGATAATTAATGGTGATTTTAAAACGGATTTAAGACGAAAGAATTCTTCAAAAACACATGTTTTAAACTCAGTTGTTAATGACAAATGTCTAAGTTATTGTCTCTCTCTCTTTATATATATATATATATATATATATATATATATATATATATATATATATATATATATATATATATATATATATAGATATATACATATGAAAACGATTCAACTCAAAGAGAGTCAATACTTGACCATTTTACTGTGTACGATCATTTGATTGGTTATGTAATGGAATATTATTGTTTACATGAGGCTAATTATATGTCTGATCATGCTGTTGTTTTAATAACAGCGAACATCTCAGTAACAATAATTGTAGGAGTAATTATAAAGGAGCTCAGTGGGAAATATCCAGGGAATACGATAAAAATAATTACAAGAATAAGCCTGATAAAATATTGTCTCGCATTAAAATATCTTTGGATGCATTCTATGGTGAACATATATTTTGTAATGAGGATACAACTGACATGAAGGATTATTGTGACTTAATCATTCATACATGTTTAACTGCATCTGATATCTGCACACCGTGTAAGAGAAGAAAAATAAAGGTTATTGCTGCGTGGAATGAGGTTGCCGAATCTGTACTAAATTAAGTAATGTTTTGGTCTGGGATTTGGTTTGATAATAGAAGACCAAAAATTTTAGTAGATAGTAGGCGCAAACCTCATATCAAATACAAGCAAGTGGCCAAGGCTCTTAAAACAAACTTCCAAAACGATGTCCAATCAAATAGCAAACGTAAAATTTTGAAAGAAGCAACACATATTGGAGAACAAAATAAATATCTTGTAAATATGATAGAAGGTAAAAATGGTAGTGAAACTGTGTATACGATATTTATTTATAATTAGACTGAACGTTACAACAACTTATATTTTGATAAGAAAGTTATTAATAAACTATTGAGTAACGTTTCCGTGAAAACATATGTTGAAAGTTAATCTCAAAGTAAGAAAATCAGATGGTTTAATCTGATGCTCTAATTAATGTTTATGACTCACTTTTCATACAAATTTCTTTGTTGTTTTCTAAAGCAAACCACACAACAAATACTAATATTTTAATATATATATATATAATAATTATATTTATAATATAATATTAATTATTATTCTTACTATTATTATTATTATTATTAATATTATTATTATAGACATAAAGCATGTTTTCATTTCTTCTGAAAAATAATTTGGCTTAAAGGTACACATTAAATGGCGCAATGTTAATTTGTTGTTGAAGAAGTAATTGATTTTTATAACCGAGGCGAATCACCTGTCAATTTGCTCACTCGGTCCTTTGATTGGGTGGAATATTATTGTACATTCTATTAATTTTTGATCGATAGAAATATATGTCCAGTGTATGCTCGTTCGATTATATGGATACTCGTTTAAAACTTACTGTCCATTGGAATGGTAAATTTAGTGAAATATTTTGGGTCCATAACTGAGGAGGCCAGGAGAGTATTATATCGCCAATCTTATTCTGGGCTTATATTGATGTTCTGTAGATAGATTAAAACAGGCTCGTGTGGGGTGTTTCGTTGGTAATAATGTTATTGGTTATATATAGTGTTGGAGACGATTTTAGGAACACATAAGTAAGTTCATACAGTGATAGGAAACAGACCATCAATTAACGTTCTGCATTCAACTTATAACCCACCTGCCATACTAAATACAAAGAACAAGTTAATCTCGACCGGTGTTAATATATCAGATATGCTAAGTATCTGATTCCTTGAGTCAAGCATTACTGAACTGCTAAGAACTAGGTCACGTTGGTTAGTGATTTCATCATATTACATTAAAGTTGACATCTGAACCAGGTATGACTCTCATGAATCACCTATAACATTAACTGGTCAAAATATCGTCTATTGTTTAGTAGAGCCAATATACGAGTAATACTGAAGAAATCAAGTTTAGACGCAAAGGTGATGTTGGTGTTAAGCTGTTTAGACTGTGTAGTTAGGATTGAACCTAGGATTTAGTTTGGAAAATTCAATTATCACGGAAAAGGACCAGTAGAGTATGTACAACATATCACTACCATATAAGCAACATTGGATACTTTCTCCAGGATAAAGCAACTGAAGCCTGAACAACATTAGTGAACACCTTGGTTAGTGTCCGTCCTGACTACAGCACACGTTTATACGTGACATTACCCGACTAGCTAACACTTCTACCACATATAATATCAGACAAACCTATTCTGCTCAATGGTCGCCCTCGTAAATAGGGGCACACATTATCCTAGTATTAAATTGACAATACTCACTATCGATGGTGTACATATTTAAAAAGGGTTCCTATATACATATATATATATATATATACATATATATATATATATATATATATATATATGGACAAACTTGTGATACCGTGCTGGCTAAAACGTTCAATGAGGTCAGTCACATGGACTCTTGAGTGTAACAAAATAAGAGGACCATTACTAAAGAAAATCAGCTAATTCCCAGTGCAATAACTTATAAATGTAAACTAGACACCCAAAATCCCTCGATACATTCAAGGGGACTGTAAGGACAAATATCCCTTATTTCCAATATGTTTGCCATCTGTTAGCGCCATAAATCGATTGTATACTAAATTGTTACATCTATCGCTAATTTTATCTATATACCGTCATATGATAATTATCGATCAATATCATAATATATATATATATATATATATATATATATATTTTATATATATATATATATATATATATATATATATATATATGATATATATATATATATATATATATATATATATATATATATATATATATATATATATATATATATATATATATATATATAATCATTTACTTAATAATTTAATCATTTTCTAAAAAAGCAAGAAGCTCGTTATTTGAAATGCGAAATACGTTATCTTAATTTCCTCAAACTCAGATATATAGTATTTATACATCTTTGATAAGAAAATGTAACTCCTCTTTTAACTATAATTACTTCCAAAAGATTAACGAGCTGAGTGATATCTTCCCCAGAATTATTATCAGTTTTATAGTTACAATATTGTTTACTGTCCAGGATAATCTGTTGTTCTATCTATTAACCGCAAAATTGTCATTCGAGGTCTTATAGAAATTAGTTTTCTATATAATAAAGGTGCCAACTGTAACACAGCTATGTTCATGAAAGTTAATATTGTCATCTCACTCTGGTGTTACCGTGTTATTTAAACTGCTGTTGCGAAACTAATGACCTCAGAATAGAGAGAGAGAGAGAGAGAGAGAGAGGATGATATATTAAAATCAAATAAAGATGCCAATACATGTGGGCGAAATGATCCATACATTCTTAGTAAAGAGTAAACACGGATCTTTTAAATTTAATAAAATTAAGAGTAGTAAAGCAATAAATGACGTGTCCGTTTCAGTTGTTTGAAGTATAGGATCAGCTCGTGGGACGTCACTGAACTAGACGCAAATAACACAAGTTAACATTTATCACCAAATGTCAACATTATGGATCACGTATTTATGACGCCATGTCACTAAAGTAATGTCAGTTTGATCTAAGCCATGTAATGTTGGTTAATAATGGGCTGAATATATATCGATTATATAATTATAAAAAGATTTTATGTCATCCAAATGTAACATAGTTATTGAGATACATCGAAGTATTCTATTGAAGGCCATGTGCCTTAGAACTAGAAATAAGCCTTTTTCTGGGAATGAGATTAAGCATTTATTCCATGTAGATCCTTTTCGGCTTAGAAAAACTATATAATCTATTTCTTTTGTTACATTTATAAATTTGTTTTCTAAATTAGAATTATTCAGATATTCTGCTTTTATCATTTTCTTTTCTTTACTATGGACTTGATAATTCACAACATTGCCTGATATATTTATGATATTAGTTAAAGACAGTTTTTGTAAGCTTATTATAGACACTTAATAATAGATAGTGGTTAAGTAATGGGGATTGTGATAGAAAAGGAACAAAATCTGAAATATTAAATCTTTGATATTATCTGAGGTTCTTTTGTTCATCTATCAGATATGGTTTGATTTAAATGTTCACAATGTCCTTTACTGATATGTTAATAGATTTAGGGAAAACTTCCACTCCCTATCTGTAGGACGTTTGTTCAACCAGTCTCAATCCTGTTCCATATTGACCATCATAGTTGGGCCATTGTCTATGGGATAAACATATATGAGATTGTAGGGCAGCAGTGTCTAATGTAGCGTAAACCTTGTTGGTTTTACCGGAGTGATCAATAATTTGAATTTAAAATAATTGAAGCGAGAGGATATATGATGCGAGAGCACAAATACAAGAAGTACAGGGTGTTGGTATTTTGTATGAAGTTTTCCTTTGAGATAAAACTTTTCATCCACAATTGTATTTCTATTATTCTCATCACCTCGATCTTCATTGAATTCGCGAATAGCAAATTATTTACCTTAATCACAGAGTATGGGGTTGTAGTTTACCTTGGTACAAAATGCTAAGTCTCTTTAAGACGATTTCTATAGATCCTAAATGTTTTTAGATTATTGGCGATCTGTCTTGTTATGTAACTTTATTCAACAATTAGTGTATATACCGATGTTTATACGATACCATAATTTTACTAAATAAAAAATACAAGTATAAATTTAAATTATTCCGGGTTATAATTTAAACACGCAGTAGGAATAAATTTGAGTAAAAACGAACCTTAATATATTAAGCCGTGATATATTATGGCATCAAAGGGACCGAAGATATCAAGTTGTATATAGTTTGATCTCAATCGTCTGGAGGTCTAAATATAATTATCAGTCTACGCATCCACCAAAAACTATTATTTAACGATATAATTTATGAAAACTATTATATTATCCCAAACAGGCAATTGTGATTTCCAGATACAGGATAAACATCAAGTCTTCTGCTTTACGAAAATTAATTTCTTCGAGAATACAATCAGACGCTACAAAGATCGATTACTTCCGGTGTCGTATACTTCAGCTCTCCCTATTCTAAAATGCACAAGTTAGCCAGTTCAAATTATATACAGCTCAGTACTACCTTCCTATAATAAACGAGAAAATATACCAGTTCATCTCTCCATAGTAATCCTATGCATTATGTCTGAGCAATCATTCATATAAGGTCAATCGTCATCAGTCATTTAAAAACGGTGCTTCCATCTATAAGTCATTTCCACTCTTTATGATTCACATAAGAATACAGCCTACTGGTCAGAAGTTAATTAGAAATATTAGTGATGTCATTCAAATATAGTTTATCTGTCTAGTAGCCGTATTTTAAAGATTTTTAAGTAATTCACATCATGTCCTACTTGTATATGTAAAAATATATTAAAATTTGCATTAGCTTAAAACAGTGCAGATGTATAGTTACACAAGCGCATTATTTCATGTCTTTTATAATATCCGGGTTGTGACATCAGATGGTGTCATTGGAAGGTAGATAATTACAAAGTGATGTAATAGTGTATATGCATTGACGTCAATAGATACAATTCCGGCACGTTGCTGCTTTGCGCTGTAATTACGCCATTTACACCTAGCTGTAATTCTCGCAATGTGGCGAGTTACGTACATTTTGTCACAGATTATAGAATTGTCATATCGGCCGGCCCTACGAGCTCGTACAAAAAAAAGGATATTTTGAACGGCAGCAATTCTACGATCTCCTCCACGCGTTCATTCAGACACCGAAGACAGACGACTCATATATGTTTAACCGCTACGTCTAGCAGAGTTTATTTCAACTAGAGTCTATTCATACAATATGTCTCTATTAAACGCGTCAGTATCGAGCTGCGAAAGGCACTGCATACACTAGTCCATCGCTACTGGTGTATATAGCAATTTCTGGACCAGACATCTGATCGTGTCAGTACTTTATTGTTAACTCTAAGGACAATTTGTTTCAACTGATCTAGTATTATATTTTCATATCGGTTCATGTCCACTTATATAAATCTAACCCTATTCCGTCTGGATGTCATGTCATCGTGTTATCGTTTATTAATTATATCTAGCATTTTGACACTATCTTTTCATGTCGTTGCATGTCAATAAATGCCAATATTTATTATATATATTTAAATAATATCATGCCTCCCACTTGTTCACTGAATACTAAGGGCTTATATATTGTACACTATAAACATGAACCTGCAGCTGATTATAATAATAATAATAATAATAATAATAATAACAGTTATAAATTCCATCTCCTGCTGATAAGTGTTCTGGGAATATTCATCTACCATTCCTGAGATTTATGAATCCAGACCTAACAATCAAACTATATAAAACACCATCCTTACACGAGAAAACATCTCGAAACTGCCATGGCCATGTAAAGACAGCGATAACAGGAAGTTGCAGAAATAATAACATAACTAAATAACAAACGGAAGTCATATATATGTATGAGCAGTCAGATGTTATGAACCTTCTTCATGTATGTAATTAAATAATAGTAATTACTTTATTATATTATTTTCTTATTTTCTCTCTCCCTATTTGACACAATTTCCGATACACAATAATAAACTGATATTTTGTAATTATGAAACTTGTTTGTTTCACAATTTTGTTCTTGTTCTGACATATCTCTAGACAACATTTTACTAGTTAAGGCGAAGGCGTTTAATTTCTCATTAGCTAATTTTATCTTTCAATTCCATCCTTCATCAAATTATTAATGAAATAGAACTTAATTTTGAGAGTTTTTAGTATACTATTCTGTTGGATGCCTGTATAATCCAATTGATAACCGTTTCAATTATAATTCACTTGATTTGTAATAATAATAGTATTTTCTAAAGCATTGTCACAAATTCAAAATAATTCTTAGTGTAATTAAATTGTATTTTATATCTTTATTAAACCATGAAGCTATTTCATTTCTACTAATGATGTCCTAAATTGAGGAGGGGTTAATATTCTGAAATGTAAACTACAGTATGTGAAATTTGTTACAATAATTAAATAGCATGATCCTATAGATAATAATTGACAGATTAAAACAAATAATATAACTTTCCTCTTTATCTCTTTGTCTACCATCCTGAATATCCCGTAGAAGGTGAATACTTATTCTTATGCTGATTGACTCAGTGACTGACTAACTGACTAACTCATTCACAGACTAACTGACTGACTAGTAACATTTATTAAGCCAATCAATGAATCAATGACTCGAATAAACTCACAGAAATTTAACATTTCACTGCACCATTAATTTAACTACTCTTAACTATGTAATCAGTCAAATAACCTACTAACCCACTTTGATTCACTAACCCTCTTACTCACCCATTCACTTATTCAATCAATCAATCAATCAATCAATCAATCAATCTGAGTCATCAACGCCCGAAAACATCTTATAAGTGTATTCTACGAGGACGGATCTAGCATTAAATATATCTGCAGCCAACATATGTGTAATTTAATATTTTTCAACTGCAGATGCGACAAACAATGCGACATGAAACGTTTTTATTATCTTACTTATAACAGCCAATGTGAAAATATTTTGTTATTTGAAGTATCTCCCTATGTCGTGAACATTGTTACAAAAGAAAATACCACAAACTATTTTAAAACTCATGGGTAGTGACTGACCTTGTATGGTAGTTTTTATCTTACGTTATTTGGACCCAATTGAGTGTTATTTCACAGTGTTGTATATTTTGAAGTGAAGTTTATTGGGTATATGCAGTTTAGGTTACCTGTACCTGTCTCTATTTTACTTAATTAGAACGTGTCTATTCCTTGAATACCGGCTGACCTTGTGCAATACATTGGATATAATGTCGAAGTTATAAACAACATTCATACCTTCCGTTTATGTATTCCAAGCAGGTGTCTTTTAATTCGACTAACTGCACAAAAACAAATAAAATATTAGATCATACATTAGTCGTCTATTTATTCAATAATCTATATATATTCCAAGACGTTGTTAATGCTTTCAAGGAAATTTGGAATAGTTGGTCACTATTATCAATTATTTATTTTGGAAAACAATATTCTAGATACACTCTACATATAACATTCCTCGAATTTTGCTATTCACGTAGAGATGAACAGCTTAAACTCACTTTGTGCCTTTGAAATATATATATATCACATACATTACAATTCGTTATCAATTTAGTACAGGTACACGTTATTAACTTAACAAAACTATCTGTTCAATTTTTCTATTATAGCAATAAACATTCCACTACTCTTTAGAAAATATGACCTTGAAATATCTATTTTGAAACTTATATCAAAGCCATTAGACAACATAATATACTTTGAGTGAACTACCAAATATAGGTATTGGGTAATTACAAACGTATCGACTGCTAGGATATAATGTCTTCACGATATAATGTCATGGAAAAAAATTAGTTACAGTTTCTTTTGATATGGTATTTCGACATAATATATGAATTTAATTTAATGAAGATAGATAAAAATAATACAACGCATATATACTTAACGTCTGACATCGAAACTTAACTGAGCGTTGATGGAATAGTGTCATGCATTATCAGAATAAGACAAGACTCATGGATAACCCAAAGTTAATTGTAATCTTTAGCAGTAGTTTGTTACTTCATCATATGCACCTGCGCATGGACAAAATGCCTTAATTCAAATTCCTGTTTGATGACATTAATTAACAGGATCATTTGTCGGGTTAACCTATCTATCTATCTATCTATCTATCTATCTATCTATCTATATATCTATCTATCTCTCTCTCTCTCTCTCTCTCTCTCTCTATATATATATATATATATATATATATATATATATATATATATATATATATATATATATATATATATATATATATCCGTCTATCTATCTATCCATCTACCTATTTATCTATCTCTATCTCCCTGTGTGCCCCGCGCGCGCGAGAGAGAGATATATATATTTTAGACTGTTCAAAGAAATTAAATTACAGCAGACTATAGATTATTATTGATTATGATGTTTGAATAAATAAATAAGTAATCATCACCGTCATTATCATTATCATCATCAATAATCTTCATCATCATTACGATTAAAGTGTACAGTATATTGGGCTTATCGTTCTTGTTTTCATAACTGGGTTGATGAAAGTCTGCCTATTCAACTTTTATTCTTTTAATTTTAACATAAATCTCTAAATGGCGTAATTAGAGCTCGAACTATAGACACAGGATCTGTATCAGTTAACGTTAATACACATATAACATTACATCAAGCTGCACTTATCTGGCATAAAAAGGGCACCTTTTGAATTCACAATCCCGTAACATAGAATACAAGTAATGTTCTCCTGTAACTATAAGTTATCTCTGTGTTTAAGTTAATGTAGAGTGGGATATGATATTAATTACCTTTAAGATACATATTATTAAGAATAAACGTTTGTATTCACATCAACAATTTATATCCGAACTCAATACAGAAATTAACTGGTCATTTAAACTAACATCTCTCAGTCCAAAACAACTAAGTAACTAATAAAGATAAGTTTTGAATGATATTTGTAAACTACTCCCTGATGATGTATTGTTGTATTAGTCTCGTGGATAGCTTTGATGTTTGAATTCTGCTTTAAAATATATTAATTAGTGCTGATTAATGGTCAGTATAGTAAGTTGTGATTTATGGTTCAGTGTGAAGATGTAAATAGTAACCAACTTATTACCATATTACTTACAAGTTTCTAGTGATACCATTACGAATAAGTCTCAAATATTTGTTTGGTAATGTATGAGCATGGTTAAATTCTGCATTTTATTTGCTATATATACCGAGGCGCTAACCTGCGACCACTCGCACGTAATGACCATAGCCGTAGGTAAAGTGTCTCACGCTCTACCCATGTGGCCATAAAGGCCATATTTAATACTGTAATAGTTGTAGATTTACTATTAATAAAATAGGTTGCATTATAAAGGTTTCTATTTTAGTATCTCTAGCAGATATGATTGTGCAGTATGAAATATGGAAACTTGTGAATCCATCAATTTTAAACGACCACTTATATTTAGATGAGATATTGTTGGGTGTATAAAGACATTGATATTTATTTCTATGTTAATTGTAAGGTATATATAGATGTAAAATTGTGAGGTATATATAGATGTAAAATTGTGAAGTATATATAGATTGGAAATTGTGAGGTATGTATAGATGGGAAATTGTGAGGTATATATAGATGGGAAATTGTGAGGTATATATAGATGTAAAATTGTGAGGTGTATATAGATGGAAAATTGTGAAGTATATATAGATTGGAAATTGTGAGGTATATATAGATGGGAAATTGTGAGGTATATATAGATGGGAAATTGTGAGGTATATATAGATGGGAAATTGTGAGGTATATATAGATGGGAAATTGTGAGGTATATATAGATGTAAAATTGTGAGGTATATATAGATGTAAAATTGTGAGGTATATATAGATGGAAAATTGTGAAGTATATATAGATTGGAAATTGTGAGGTATATATAGATGGGAAATTTTGAGGTATATATAGATGGGAAATTGTGAGGTATATATAGATGGGAAATTGTGAGGTATATATAGATGGGAAATTGTGAGGTATATATAGATGGAAAATTGTGAAGTATATATAGATTGGAAATTGTGAGGTATATATAGATCGGAAATTGTGAGGTATATATAGATGGGAAATTGTGAGGTATATATAGATGGAAAATTGTGAAGTATATATAGATGGGAAATTGTGAGGTATATATAGATGGGAAATTGTGAGGTATATATAGATGGGAAATTGTGAAGTATATATAGATTGGAAATTGTGAGGTATATTGTGTAGTATGAATATATGAGAAAATTGTGAGTATCATCCATATTTATATATAGGACCATTAGGTATATATAGATGGAAATTTGAGGTTATAGATGGAAATTGTAGGTTATTTATATATTTTGAAGTATATATAGATTGAAAATTGTGAGGTATATATAGATGGGAAATTGTGAGGTATATATAGATGGGAAATTGTGAGGTATATATAGATGGAAAATTGTGAAGGTATATATAGATGGAAATTGTGAGGTATATATAGATGGGAAATTGTGAGGTATATATAGATGGAATATTATGAGACGTCTTTAGATAGGATGTTGAAGTTGGAATTGTGTCATCATTAACAAGAACGCCTCGCTTTATTTCTAGTATAATCAGGGTTAGATTATTAGCATGAAATGAAAATATATACTGGCTGATGAAACATAATAGAATATATATAAATGGGACATTGTGAGGTATATATAGATAGTAAATTGTGAGGTAAATAGATAGTAAATTGTGAGGTATATATAGATAGGAAATTGTGAGGTATATATATATATATATATTGTAATTTTGAGGTATATAGATGGGAAATTGTGAGGTATATATAAATGGGAAATGGTGAGGTATATATACATAGGAAATTGTGAGGTTTATATAGATGGAATAGTGTGAGATATATGTTGGTGGGATATTGAGGTTGGAATCATGTAGTATGAATTCCACACTTTATTTCTGGTAGGTTGAGAGTTAGATTATTAGCATGAAATGAAAACATATAGATGGAACATCGTGTAATATATATAGATAGCATATTGTTGAGAGTATAAGACATTGATGTTTATTTCTTTGTTATTTGTAACAATATAGATGGGATATTGTGGGGGGATGCATATGCATGAGTTTTGGTTAGGTATATATTAATGAAAATTAGTACGGTATATGTTGATGAGATTGTGCCATATGGGATTTTCTGAGCTATTAATAGCCTGGGAAATTATAGGGTATATATAGATAGGATATGGTGGGCCATATATAGGTCGGTTATTTTAGGGTAATTACAGATGTGTTGTCATGGGGCATATATAAATGGGATATTATGGGGTTTATATATTGATGAGATATTGTGTGGTATATATAGATGTGATTTAATGGGATATATATGTTACAGTTAATCTGTATAATCGAGTAATATGTATATTACCTGAATTGATCAGGTAATCTGTATTAATTCTCAATTAGAAATAGAATATTAGCTGGAATTTTCA
>JAODUP010001247.1:32500-35000 GCA_025642065.1 Paralvinella palmiformis
AAATGAGAGATTTAATTGAGGTGGGACATGTCGACATTCTTATTCACCAGTTAAACTGGTAATGTCGTGAATGTGATTATCCTGATAAGTCACGAGGGGAATTGACAATTTAGATATTCCTTCCAAACAAAGTGTACCAGCTATTAATTAAATGTTTACTAATAATCGTTTATAATGCTGACGTTATTTATATTTCCTACTAGTATTATGACAATATATATTATCCAGATAAATAAAAATATCGTTGATATATAGTTTAGTTTAAGTAATAAACGTTCTTTATATGTGTGTCTAATTGCTTACCAAAAATCTACTTTAACATGTTTTATTTGATTATCCCTTTTGTTCTTATAATTTCTATGGGTTCTATAACAGATATGATATGTGTCTGATGTGTGACTGATATGTGTCTGATGTGTGACTGATATGTGTCTGAGCTTGATTTTAAGGCGATTTCGTTCTAGGAAATTAAGCATAGCTTTACTATACGAAGGTGAAAATTAAATTGGATGATTGATTCCCGGTAGCAACTGCTGCGATGTCTATTCAGATGTTCATTGCTTGCTGGCTTTAGAAACACAATAGTTGATGAATGGTCTAAATACATAGATAACCTAGCCATTAGTCATAGGTCTGACTCATCTCAGTAGTGCAACTCACAAAGGAGGCCACACTCTAGATTTGATCAACTCCAAAGAATATAGATCCATCATAGTAATAATCAAATGATGCTAACATCTACACGATTTTAAAGCCATGAGATAAATGGGATGATATTATATCTTTAATTTAAGTTTCTATTACAGACATAAATATTTGGAAGAACAATAACATACTCTAATTGAATAAGGCTATCTATGATATATATACTAGTGCATTTATGTATAAAATATGTTAGTGCTGTAATAGCTTAAATCATGTTTTATTTATGTTTTAGATGTAAACAGGTTAGAGAAATTGAGATGATTAAGGCGCTTTATAATAATAATAATACTAATAATAATAATAATAATAATAATAATGACGATGGTGGTGATGATGATGATGATAATGTAAGGATTACAAATTTAAGGATATTTTCAAACATTTCTACTTCCGTGACAATAATTCAGAAGGACATATTAACATAGCGTCTTGGCCAGGTATGTGGCATCACTTAGAGCGACGGTGCAGTGAGAAGTGGCATGTCTTGTTCTCAGAAGACCATCTCATTTCGACCGTCAGTAGATGCTTCTTTACATCACTTGCACATCTGGATCATTTCGCCAGTGCACTCAATGGTGATATTCATTATATTGCGAATGGACATCTATCATATGATATCCTGCCTCCAATATAATTAATACAAATGATTTGTGAATCGTGGAGTGTAGTCTCACGCACTGTTATTAGGAATTATCACCTCCCACATGTGAATCCAGATTTCAGGATCAAAATAACTGATCTCTGGAGAAGTGTTCACAACTGATATGTGGCAAGTATTATATATATATATATATATATATATATATATATATATATATATATATATATATATATATATATTATTATATATTATATAATATATATATATATATATATATATATATATATATATATATATTACTCCTTAGCCACATATCCATTGTGAACACTTCTCTGGAGATCAGTTATTTGTATGTGTGTGTAACTGTATGTGTGTGTGGTGTGTGTGTGTGTGTGTGTGTGTGTGTGTGTGTATTTTAATATAAATACTATAGAAGAGAATTTAGAATGTTTTCCTTATAGTAAAAACAGATTGGTGATTAATATCTAGACAATTGCGATACAGCTTGATACGTGTTACCTGACCTTATTCAGATGCTGCCGAAATTGTCCATATTCATGGCCTTGTCAATACCACAAACCGATCTTAACCAACTTTTCCTTAGAGAAACGGAGAAAGGTTAGACATTATAGATAACGTTGAAGTAAACTGGTCGATGTATATAATAAGAACCTAGTAGTATTTTTGTCTTATGATTTCATGACTTATTATTGTTATCTGCCACCGATACACATCTACTTATTGCTTAAACATGCGATATTTAGTAAGATGCGTTTAAAACGGTATCTGTAGAAATGCAAATATTTTTCACGGGTACAAAAAGGTGAACAAAAGTGTGTACTCTGACACTGATACTAGACTGGGCCTTGAAACACTGGTCCCTGTCGAGCGGTCGATCATTACTGTCGCACACTGCACGTATATGTATGTGCATGCACTCACCACGGGCTATATACGTCCACTTAAGCCGCATACCCATCCATATATAAAATATAAAGTGGAGTAGATCAAGTCGTCAGCTAATTAAATAACCATTTGGGTATAGGAGCTAACTGTCTGTTGTATAAAAGATTTATGTTAGAATTAGTTGTTTTGCGATGAATAAGAACAATAATTGTGCCTCCTATATAGGAGCCTTCTGTTAAATGTCTGGACTGTCTGGTGTGCACTAGAAACTGCTGTTAGCCGTAGGAG
>JAODUP010001247.1:45000-110000 GCA_025642065.1 Paralvinella palmiformis
TGAAAAAAAGCTTTGTTCAGATTGTATTTAAGTATAATAACAATTAATAAGCAGGTTTATTATGTTACCTTGATGCCAGGCGCCGTGATCTGAAACTACGTGCTCAAAATGTCAGTAACCGAGGTGTTTGTATCTATCCACAATATGGAGTGAAGCTATGGATGGATGAATGTTGTTTAACGACGCAGCGGCACAATTTAGACCAGTCAGTGTCATAGTGAAGCTATGGAGAGAAAAAAAACTATCTTTGCACTTCCACATATAATCCTTATAATTCAATTTGCTGAATACTGAAGGTTAAAGTGATAATTATATGTCTGTCGACGTCAGATAAGAGCAAGTATCCTTGATATATTAAGGTGAAATGTTTCGCACGTTATAATCTAGAGACTACTTGACGTCATCATCATCCAATATGCTTGACCTTTGTCCTTCTATCGAAGTGACAGTTCCTTTAGGCAAATGTATGGTAATTAGAAGAAACATTTCGAATAAGGGGACAATTTCAGCAGAATTTGTGTTAAAGTAGATAATAAAAGCTAGCAATCTATATTTGGCTAATGGCACAAATAATAATTGCATCGTATCTTCATATAACATTTGCGAAAATCATCTTAATTTTCAGTTTTAATTATCATATCTTCTATCTGAATTAAACATAATGAAAATTTGGCCTTATATAGAAAAAAGTATTATCAGATTGTAAACTGATGGATTATTTTGTTGAAATGGCCCAGCCATGACAGAGTTTATGCTCTTGTTAGTTAATAAGAATATTATTAAAATTTTCCTGAATCCTGGCAGTATCATAGACATACTTATTCTAGAAATTGTAATATAATTGATGCAATAAATCTCAGATTGTATTATTTCACAAATATATCTATATAACATAAACAACTTCCAGTAAACCACCTCGAGGTAAACTGGTAACTATGTTACATCAGGATGACATAAGATCTCGTATATAATGGTATGATCGATATACATTCAAACATTCATAAACTAACATTACATCGCTAAGATCTAGCTTTAATAACATGACGTCATCATTACGTCATCTATGATGTTGTTGACTTGCAATAAAAAATGCTACGCTTGCGTTGTTTACGCCTGACTCTGTGATGTCACACGAATTCAGCTTATGTATCAAACTGCTGAAAAAGACCCGTCATTGATTGTCTTTTTGCTGAACATTACTTGCCCATTGATACTTTTAATACATTTACAAGATAGCTGTTTACTCTTTGGTACGAATTTATGAGCCAGTTGACCCAGATGGAGGTCTATGCCAATTTGAGAATTATATATAATCACTCTCTCTCTTTCTCTCTCTCTCTCTCTCTCACATACACACACCGCACACACACACACACACGCATACACACACACATACACACACACACACACACTCACTCACGCATTCACTCACTCAGTCACTATTCTAAGAAATTCATTTCAAAATGACACGCACAGCCTTGTGCTGAGCAATTTAGTAATAGTAGGCGGAATGGATCAACCTTACAATATTGGTTGTTTTTATAACCCGACCAAACGTCTTAATATTTATCATGTCAAGTGAATCATATGTTAAGTGGTGGCCTATTTCCTATCTCTGTATGAATATTTATCGGTTTCTTTCATAAATTCAGTTCCCCATATTATATGTTAGACTAGAACGAGATACTGTCACAGACGCCACCTAACAAAACATTTACCCGCGTTTTCTGGCTATAACAGTACCAAGTGCTCCCCTACATAGATTTATTAAATTCGCTAAAGGAACTAAAACTGATGAAAAGCGATTTATTGATAGATAATATAAGAATGAGATTCCGGGAAATTCCACTCACGCCAAGTCCCCCAGCAACATAGTCAATATAAATCGTTGGTTACTTATCAATATATACTACTTTGAACTGATAATAATATACTACATGGCCATCATACATATTAAAATGTGTATCTGTTGACCGATACTGGATAGATCGTATGTACATAATGTATACTATGGGATCTATAAAAGTAATAGTAATACCTAAGGTTCAACAACTTCAATAACCTGAACACTTTTATTAATGTTTACATATGTTATTGTATTCTATATTTAATTGGGTGATTGATTCATGTTTGGGGGAGGTTTAAATATTTAAATTATTTGTTTTCTGAATACTGTAGATCGGCAACTGTTGACGATCGTATCAAGTTGGCGAATTTGGCGAATGGCAAAAAATCGCCAATTTTAAACGTTTTCCGTTTTATAGCATAACACACAAACATAAATTTCGTCGAACCTAGAAGGCGCTAAATTAAAACGCCATCTTGTCCAGATTAAGAACTTTCAGCCAACTTAATACGTCGCCATTATTTGCCGATTTACAGTATACTAAATAATATGACATATCAACATAATTAAACATTGATCTTTTCAGTAGTCAGATTCGATCAGCTATTTCCAACAAAATATACAAATATTTAGAAGATAGAAAATGTTAGATAAGAATACAGCGAAATTATTAAATCTTTTTCTGCGATTACATGACTGAGAGATACTGTAAAAATGAAATACAGACAATAATATCAGACTTAGTTTTAAATATACTCTAAAATCCTGGAAAAAAACTGTTTCATTTGTTCTATTACATTTCACATAATTGTGGGGAGGGGACACCTGAAGTGTAATGACCTGTAGGGTTTGTCGCGTCTTTTTACTATAAATAACGTCCGGCGTGGATGACCTTTCAGACATGGACAATCATAATAATTAATTTAATTTGACTTAAGCTGGTATATAGTATAACGATAACAACTCAAAAGCTTCAGCCCATAACAGTTACCACAAACATTCTTCACTATGTAGTCAGACCTGTCAATGTATGACCTGCAAACGTCACTATAACGGCTTCATTAGCACTTGTATAAACGCTTCAGGGATGTGCCCATTTCCTAAGTATATCCTGTTGTTGCCAAGGAAACGAATGCTCCACTTTTTGTTTACCTTGATGCATGGATCACTCCTTATAAATGATTAATTTACTATTCGTGTAGACTTTCTATAGAATGCATCGGCTTTACGCCATTTCTACAGTGGTTTTCGCTTGTAGCTATCTCATTTGTCTCCGAAAGAAGCCATCTATTTATCGTTTCCAGCTAGCATGAAGCTATTATCTTATCACTTACTCATCAAGTAAACACTATCAATCTTACTTAACTTTCGCTTAATAAAATAAGGTGAATCGATCGACTTTATCCGTGTTTCTAGGATGCTTCATTAGAAAGTCGTTCTTTACCCGTATGTTACAGATGCGTCCAGACCGGAGTTTAAAGAAGTCACTCATTATCTTTATAAAAAGAACAATAAGTTTGAATCCACGCTTCGAGATGATCTGTGCCAGTCCTTTATTACACACGATTAAAATACACATATTATATATTTTATTATCGTAATCTGGAGACATTTCCGATGACATCATTGTATTACGTCATTACATCGAGTCATATAGGATTCTAGTCTAATATAGTATTCTAGTATAATATAGGATTCTAGTTTAAAATAAACAATGTCCGTTTCCTCAAGTATTATTATGTCTATTGACTTTAGAGAGAAGTTTACATAGCATAAATTTTGACGAGTGTAGAAAGTTAAGATGCTATTAGTAGCAAGAGTTGAATATGAAAAGTTAAATTGGTGACGACAGCAAGGTCTGAAGTCAAACTTATCACACCTTTGAGAGTCAGAAAATTAATTGTCGGTTGTACATTTTAGATTCCGGGATTTTGAACCTTGGCCTCGATTCATACGTAAATAAATAATAAAAGGAAACAGTGGTTTTAAATTATCGATTAAGACAATTACAAACAATAAAACTATTGTTTGAGTTAATCTGAGATGTTTCTTAATTATCTTTATTATTATTGGCGATCGTTATCATTACCGCGTCTGAGACGAATTTTTAAATAAAGTGTTTTTTGTTTGTTTTATAGTCGAAACAACATTTATTTTTTGTAATGAAAACAATATCGGATTATAAATAACAATAGAAATTATGTTAATGAAACACATTTTAAATTTTAATATAATCAATTAAAATCTGTAACAATTTATTCTAAAATGCGCTTGACGAATTTAATAATGTTTACTTTATATTAGTAGGGGCGCCTCTTTGGTCTAACTGGAAGCGCGTTAGATCACAGATCACTACCGCCTGAGCTCGAATCTAGGGTTCTTCATCTTAGACTTCGCTCCATTATCCTTGACATTTTTCAAGTTATATAAACAACTATCTGGAGCAGGGACATTCTATTTTCCACTAATAATAACGACTTAAGAGAACAGTTTAGATGTTAAATAAATTAATTAAATAATACTTGTTTAAGCAAAAATCTAACAAAAAACATGCTGGACCAAAAAACTGGACTTTATGGAAAACAAGTTATAATTACAATATTAATTATATGAGGAATACAATATCTATATGCTTGGATATTATATATGCGCTTTAGAGTAATTTTAATCCAATTATATATAGCGCTATATAAAGTGTTGTATTATTATATTAGGTGATATATTTCCTAGATGAATCGGCCTTATAAATATTATTTATCTGTCTAACGTTTCAATATTTTTATTATCGAAATATATATTATGCACAGGTTTGTTGATATGTTGTTGTAGTGTTAAGTGTAAATAGTTGTGTGGTAAATAGCTCTATGAGTTGTCTGTCTGTCTTTCTATCTGTACTTGCTTCTGACTCATTTTCTATTTAACTATCACCTGACATGTTTGTATTTACGTTTATCTGCTCTTCCGTTAACGTATCCATAGTATGAAGGAAATTGTGTTTGAAAAAGCATACACTGTGATCTTCATTAATATTTAAAATGTTAAATAATAATAATAATAAAATTAAACACTTAATTACTTACCTATGTTATTAATACATAAGTCAACACACAAGCGCGCGCGCGCACACACACACACAAACACACACAAACACACACAAACACACACAAACACATACATACACAGACAAACAGACAGACAGACAGAAACACGAATTAGCTGGTTCCCACAGGCTGATGAGTATAACAGACACCTGCTTCGGTATACGACACATCTATCAATATGTGGAGGCATAGAACATTGTATTTTTAGGTTAATGTATGTAAAGTTGTTTCGTATTTAGATTTATGGAGGTAGGTCTCGAAGGATGTTTAGATATGTTGATGCTCTGTGCCTGTTGCCTCTTTATATGTACACTAAAACTCACATACATACATACACAGACAAACAAACAGACAGACAGAAACACATACACACAATATAAATATGGTAACAATTACCCTCATTTCATCATTTATTCATGTTGAAATGGGACATTAATGTGAAATTACCCTTAAAGATACATTAACCCCACTACCACATTGTTATCGCATGAAATATGTTTTCGACATTATCATGCTTAAAACGAGCTGAACACAACGATTAATTGGCCACTAAAGATCTAAACTAATGGTTTATATGATGTTTAAAGCCACTCGCTGATTATGAATATTGTCATATTAGTCTGGTTGTCAGTTCTGATGACGTTAATCTGTTACTTCTCATTCAAAGTCAGTATGTTTAAGTTGTGATTTATAGACTTCTGTTATTATACGCGATCTATAATTGATTGATCACTGTGATATATGTAAGCCACTTAATATACAAAGTTACTAACTGGAGCCATGAAAGTTGATTTATAGATGACAGAGAGGTTTGAAGATGAGAATGTTAAGCAATGAATATCTGGATTCCAAACTTTTATCCATTTTTTAGTTGACTTTCATAATATGTTTTCCATCTTCTACAGTTAACACCAATAACAAATGACAACTATATGTTGAAAGAGATTTATCCATATGTAAATTTTAAATAAAATAAATATACTAATTACAGGCACATGCTACGTAATTAATTGTAGGAAAAAAACATGATTGCTCCTTATACAAACATCCACTGATGGCAATATTGCATATAAGTACATCCAGGTTCCCGCCCACAATTAGCAAATAGTTTTCAGTATGGAATCACCAAAACAGATTTATCATTTACGCAGTATTTTTGTTTATATTTGGGGAAGAGTAATTGGTGGAATATGGCTAATAAAGATACCGATTTTACCTGCTTGCCAACTCTACCGAACCGATGTGATGATATGTCACATTATTTATTATATTCAGAAATCAAATAATTTAGATATTTGAACCAACTCCCCTAACACGAAATAATAACACAATAGTACAATTTCAGCGATGGCTGCGCCATCTAGCGAACGGTCGTTTGCGATTCGCATTTTACCGAGCTCGCTACAAGGGTTGGCATCGGTGCACTAAATCATTGGTAGAATATAGTTGTCGTGTTTAACCAGCTGATTAAAACATTCCTTTTACCAATCATCTGTTACAGTTCCCAACTTGATAATTTGTTTTCAATAGCATGTCATATTTTCGGCAAAAATAAACTGTCAACTTTATATTTGATTAACCATTCCTTAATTTTAATATGTAATATTTAGCGCCATAGCATATAAGTGAAAACTTGTAACTCGGACTGCCGTTGAAATAATGGATGGTCATTAACCATATTGGATGGTCTGGGTAAAATCATGTTAAACAACGACAGTTTTGTTATAAAAAGAGACTTATATTGAAACTTAATATTCAAATTCTTCTTTAGCAGATAGTTATAGTTTATTCCCATATCATCTGATTTACAAACCGACAGTAAATCATTTTCCATCTTCAGCCGTCTCGAATGATGAAAGTTGACTTTTCCCATACAAATAATCTTATCTGTTAACAAAACAGGTTATATTTAATCAAAATGAAACTGCTACAAAAATGTGTAAATCTATTTAGTCCAGTGAATCCCCCAAACACATAACTTTAAAAACAATTACACTTCTTGTTCCATCCTATTTCACTATGTACACGGCTTCACTGACCCGCAAACCGCAGTAAATGTATAGATCACGGACTGGGAAAGTCGCGGAAATTGTCTATTAAATATAGAATATAATAACATATATAAACATTAAAAAGGTGATCAAGTTATTGAAGGTGTTGAACCATATGTATTACTATTACTATTATAGATACCACAGTATACATTAAATACATAGTATCTATCCAGTATATGTCAACAGGTAAGCATTTTAATATGTATTTTGACCATGTAGTATATTATTATCAATTCATATTAGTAAATATTGACTAGTAACCAACGATTGATATTGACTATGTTGCGGGAAGAATAGACGTTAGTGGAATTTCCAGGTATTACATTCATATTTTATGTATCAATAAATCGCTTTTGCTTAGGTTTAGTTCCTTTTAGTTCCCAGTCTTTCCACTATATTTTACCAACCAAAAAGATAACGCTTTCGACCAGAAATTGGGCACTGTGTTGCTTTTGTTTAGTTTTTAATTGCATTACAGTTATATCCACGAATGTAATTTCCCTTCATGAACATATTAAACCGATATATGTGTAGCGCAGCGCCTGGGGTTAGTATACACCAGTTTAAATTAGAGTTTAAACAAAATGGATCCAAACATTTAAAAAGGTCATAGTTTAGTATATCCTCCATTTCAAGTTCATTTGGTTCTATTTTGTAACATCATGAAAACGAGGTAAATTATTACAGTGCTAGGAAATAAGCCACCAGTTAGCATTAGTATCTGCAACATATGCCATAATAACAATTAAGGTGATTGGCCGGATTAAATATACAACAGATATTGGTAGGTATCTGGTCCATTGCGTCTAGTATCACCGAATGCTAAGAACAAGACCGTGTCAATCATTCTGAAATTAATTGTAGTGTGGGAGTCTGTGTACGTGTGTACGTGTGTGTACGTGAGTACGTGTGTGAGTCTGTGTACGTGTATACGTGTGTGTGTGTGTGTGTGTGTGTGTGTGTGTGTGTGTGTGTGTGTGTGTGTGTGTGAGAAAGCGATTGAGTGAGTGAGTGAATGAAAAGGACACAGAGATAATATATACACAAACACACACACACAAACATATATATATATATATATATATATATATATATATATATAGTATGTAGAGAGAGAGAGAGAGAGAGAGAGAGAGAGAGCGATGATATATTATTATCAAGTTGACTTGTAGCTATATTTTGGTCAACTGATACATACATTCATAGGAAAGAGTAACAAAATGTCACTGTTGCTGTGTTGGGCCACGTTTGTGTACAAGGCTGGCCTAATGGACTGAGCTACCTCCAAAGATAACACGACGAAGCAATAGATGAAATGCCCTTCTGACATAGCCCGCCCAGGGTTTGAACCCGGGTGCTATATATATGTGGCCAACAGGGCTACCAGTTAGGGCACGGAGGTGCCCGAACCAAAAGGTAAACAATGGACATTGCATGAGCAGGAGAAAGGCATATAATGACGTGTCCGTTCCAGCAGTTTGATGCGTAAGCTCAATTCGTGTGACGTCACAAAGCCAGGCACAAGCTAGTATTTGTCATAGTAAGTGAACATCATGGATGACGTCATGATGACGTCATATTACTAAAGTAATCACAACTAGATCAAGGTGAGGTAATGTTTGTTGATATAGGATTAAATGTATATCGACCATACCATTATATACGAGATCTTATGTCATCAAGATGCAACATAGTAAGTAAGTAATTTTATTCGATGATATATACAGTAGCATTATTACATTGTTTATCACATAATATTATTTACAAACATATACCATCATGACAACAGACAAGTAAAAAGTTGTAACCTCCAAAATAAACACCAAACATGTAGAACATAATTGATTATACGAGGAGGTGCAGTGGCCTAAAAGTTACATATTTAACCGTCTATGTCCACTGTCGAAGTGCGTTGATTATGGCGATAGCATAACATAATAGAAGGTAATATTGTACAATATATTATACAATATATGTAATTTATAAACGACTTTGTTAATTTACGTTCGTAAGAAATATCTTTACAGATCTATTAAAGCTTTGTTGCGACTTCAACCGTCTTATTGTTTCTGGCAGTTTGTACCATATTTCAGGTGCTAGGTAAATACATGTATTTGATACAAATGCTGTTTTTCTGTATTGTATGTGTGGCTAGTGAAGGCATCTTATTTCGTGCGAATGAATATGTCTATTTACAGTGAACATCGTCATTAGGGGATCTGGTAAAGAGATATTAATGAATGAATACATTATTTTTGAAAGTTGAAAAGTACATATGTCCTTTAGCTTGAGAATCTGTAGCTTCTTAAATAAGGGTTCGGTATGAGCATTTATAGTTTGATTTCGAGACGGTCCTGATTGCCTTTTTCTGTAAAATTTCTAATCTCCATAAGTACGTTGAGTGACTACAAGCCAATAATAGGGTGCCATATGTTACATAGAGATATATCAAGCTGTGGTATACTGTTCTCATATTGTGTGTACTTAAGATATGGTTAATTTTAGTGAAGGCATATAGTCCACCATATATTTTTGATCTACAACTGTCTATATGCTCATGCCAGTTCAGGTTTTCATCTATTAGTAGTCCCAGACATTTTACACATTTAACTCGATTAGTAATTGTATTATCTAATTTTAATACATGTATGTCCGACTTAACATTCTTATTTTTTTTAGAAGAGTACATGATGTGTTTTGCTTATATTTAAAGATAATTTATTCACCTTAAACCACTCAGCTAATGATGCAATATCTTGATTAACTAGTTTATATAATTCCGTAATATTTTACCAGATGCATAAATTGTTGTATCATCTGCATATCATTTGAGTATATAATGAATAGGAGTGGTCCCATTACAGATCCCTGTGGTATACCACAAGTTACGGGAAATAATGTTGAATCAATACATTTATAATCAACATATTGTTTTCTCTTTGTTAGATAGCTCCCGAACCACTCCAAGGCAACAACACGTATGCCGTAATGGCATAATGTTTTACATAAAAGATTGTGAGTTATTGTATCAAAGGCCTTAGAGAGGTCCAGGAACACAGAAATAGACTAATTACTCGATTCCAATGCGAGTAGAGTATCATAAGTAAATTTGGAAACTGGATTTATTGTGGAATGATCTTTACGGAAGCCACATTGGTTCTTGTTCATTAACGAGTTAATTGTCATGTAATTGTACAAACGATTATGGACTATTTTTTCATATATTTTGGATATGCTAGGTAAAAGCGAAATTGGTCTATAATTTGTAAAATTTCGTTTATCTTTTGGTTTATATATTGGTATTACTTTTGCAATTTTAAGTTTTGACGGGAAAACACAGGTTTCCATCGATTTATTTATAGCTATGCTAAGTGGTAACGAAATGACAAATTTTATCTGTTTTAGTAATAGTGTATTCACATTGTCATGTCCACAACTTGTTTTGAGTTTTAGAGAATTTATGGTGTTTGTTATTTCTTTACTGTCAGTAGGGCTGAAATATAGAGATGTTGCTTTCTTACATGTCGGCATGTACGTTTGATAATTTGTGCTGGACGGTGATATATTAGAAGCATATTTAGGTCCAATCTCAGAGAAATATTCTCTAAATTTATCTGCAATGTAAGTGAGGTCGTTTTCAATTGTGTTATCTATTTTGAATGAATTTGATGTTGATGTTTTGTCATTTGTTTTCTGTTGATTATCTCATTTAATGTGATCCATGTTTTCTTAATGTTTGATTTGTATTGTTGAAATAAGTTATCATAATATATCTCCCTTTGTTTAAGTTTGATTCTGGTAAAGTTATTTCTGTGAGTTATATATTTAACATGTTCCCGTGATATGTTTGCTTTACCCAATTTTTTTTTATAACGTTTATCTAAGTGTTTTGATGAATGTAGGATTCCGGGGGTTATCCATGGTTCTCGTATTACATGTTTGTCAATAATTTTGGTTATCTTTTTGGGTGCAAAATATTCTATAGCATCATTTATTTTATCTATAATTATGTTGTAACACGTTTCAGCATCACTTGAGTTTAAATTAGATCAATCTGTTTTTGATAAGGCCTCACACATTTGTTGATACCTGTTGTTATTGAATTTCTATGCTCAAAGATTAAAGAACACTGGTAAATGATCTGATATATTATTTAATATTATTCCTGATGCCAATTGAATTTCTTTACTTGTTTTTATGTATATGTTATCAATAAGAGTGGCCGTACTGTGCGTTATTCTGGTTGGCTTTGTAATTGTAGGTAAGAAGCCTGCATTTAGGAAAAGGTCCATCAACTCAGAAACATGTGCTCGATTTGTATATTTGAGATTAGTGATCAGTGTACCCCGAGGTATTTTACTTAAGGATGTTTATGTTATACAGAAATAGTTGGTGAAATATTAAAATCTTAGATTCATTATATCAATTATATTACAATTCTTATAATACTCATGTCTATGACCGCGGTCAGTTATTTATGTTATACAATTGAAACTTCAGTAACATTATAATATTATTCTTGTTAGCTAATAAGAGCACACACTCTATGACGGCTGGAGCATTTCAACAAAATAATCAATATCTTTACAATAGGATATTAACAGTGCTCTGTAGAAAACCAAATTACTGCTTATTTTTAATTCAGACAGATGATATGACAATTAAAACAGAAAATGAAGATGTTATCACTAATGTTATATGAGGATACGACAAAATTCTTACTTTTGCCATTAGCCAAATATATATTGTTAGCTTTTATTATTTACTTTAACACAGATTCTGCAGAAAGTGTTCCCTTTATCGAAATGTTTCTTCTAATTACCATAGATTTGCCTAAAGGAACTGTCATTTCCATAGAAGGACAAAGGTCAAGCATATTGAATTGGTGATGACGTCAAGTAGTCTCCAGATTATAACGTACGAGAGACATTTCACCTTAATATATCAAGGATACTTGCTCTTATCTGACGGCGACAGACGCGTAATTATCCATTTGATGTTCAGTATTCAGCATTATAAGGATTCTGGACTAAAGTGCACACGGTTCTCACAGTTTCTAATAAATTAACAAAATAAAAACCATACATTATTTACATAATCTTGATGAATGAATACAAACTGTCTTTTGTTTTTGATGAATGAATAAAAACTGTGTTTTGTTTTTGATGAATGAATAAAAACTGTGTTTTGCTTTTTGATGAATAAATAAAAACTGTGTTTTGTTTTTGATGAATGAATAAAAACTGTGTTTTGTTTTTGATGAATAAATAAAAACTGTGTTTTGTTTTTGATGAATGAATAAAAACTGTGTTTTGTTTTTGATGAATGAATAAAAACTGTGTTTTGTTTTTGATGAATGAATAAAAACTGTGTTTTGTTTTTGATGAATGAATAAAAACTGTGTTTTGTTTTTGATGAATGAATAAAAACTGTGTTTTGTTTTTGATGAATGAAAAAAAAACTGTGTTTTGTTTTTGATGAATGAATAAAAACTGTGTTTTGTTTTTGATGAATGAATAAAAACTGTGTTTTGTTTTTGATGAATGAATAAAAACTGTGTTTTGTTTTTGATGAATGTATAAAAACTGTGTTTTGTTTTTATAATGAATAAAAACTTTATTTTTATTATATAATATATATATAAACTTCTTCTAACATTTTCTTCTCTATCTCTATCTATCTAATATTAATATATATATATATATATATATATTATATATATATATATATATAGTATTAGATATATGTATATTATTATATATATATAAAAAAGTTCAATTTAGACATTTTATTCTATATAATATGTTAGAAATTAAATTCTGATATTATATTAATCTATATTGTGTTTGTATTTGATTTGCATATTATATATATATATATATATATATATATATATATATATATATATATATTATATATATATATATATATATTGTGTGTTTAGCGCTGAGGTTATGTGTGATAATTATTCGCAATATATATATATATATATATATATATATATATATATATATATATATATATATATATATATATATATATATATGTGTGTGTGTGTGTGAGCGCGCGCATGTGTGTATTTTAGGGTACATATAAAGAGGCAACAGGCACAGAGCATCAACAAATAGTGAGCTCCGGTGGCCTAGCGGTTAAGCACTCGGCACTTGGTGCCAACGGTCGCCTGTTCGAACCCCGTAAGAGGTCGAAACTTTTCCAGGGATTAATTTCTCGGCTCACTACATCGTGGGTGGCTGACCACGTTAAATGGCGCTGCCGTCTCCACTGAATTATTTAAAATAAAGGGGGACGTTAAAAACCCCCTGAGGACGTAAAACACTCTGGCAGTGACCACCCTCAGGGTATTTCGGCTCCATCTTTCCGTACTGCTCCCCTGTGAGTGGTGGGGGAGGAGTTTCTCAACCACTCCAACATAGAGGCTGTGCTGATTAAGCGACAGCCTGGGGATTCTCCCCGAACAACAAAACCAAACCAGAGCATCAACATATCTAAACATCCTTCGAGACCTACCTCCATAAATCTAAATACAAATACTATACATACATTAATCTAAAACTAAAATGTTCCATACCTCCACATATTGATAAATGTGTGCGTATACCTAAGGATGTGTCTGGTCTACTCATCAGCCTGTGGGAACCAGCTAATTCGCTTTTCGTACGTGACAAATATGTCACGCCCACAGGAAAGCGGCTACATGCAGGCTACGTACAAAAAGCGGAAGCACGTAAAAACATACCATTTGATACCACAGCTCGCAACAAACACGTGCGTGTGGTTCAATGGTGACTTGCTACATACATATCATAAACTATTTTGACACCACAGTTTACATTCAACAGTAATTTTCTGTGGTCCAAAAGAAACCTGTATATAAAGCATTTCGACACCTCAGATGCTGACCTCAGCTTTATTCTGGGTTCGAATAACTGAATAAATCCTACCTATATGAACCATGTATCAATACACGTCCGACTGGTCTGGCGTCGAAGTTCTTCTCTAACCTAAGTGAACATCTAAGCCTTATATATACCCTCAGCGTGTTAACAAACATTACAGTTTGTTCATAACAAAGAGAATGTACACTAACACAGTATGGACTCACTGAAGCGATTAAACTAAAATAAAAACAAAGTAGCAATACCGCACAATGGATTATTACTGGACTAGAACGAAATATCGTCTCAAACCTGAGTAAATACTATGATTTACTCGAACCTAACAGCTAACCCTCATACGTTTCCGTTCATCACTAAGGGAACGTTCATTCACGCTTAATTTAGCGTCCCTAAGTATATGCAGTTAGGTGTGGTGGGATCTAAATTAAAGCGCCTATCCACTTGATCTATTTGACCCATGGTCGAGAACAGCGGATTTCAGGCAGATCTCCGATACTGCGAATGACACGTCGGGATTATAATAGCTATACATTTAACAAATTTCCTATATCAGTGTAACCTTGTTACTCATAATATGGGGAAAAAACTCTGTCCGCAGCTTAATACAAAAAGCCAGTGATCGAAATATTCAGATCACATTGGGATTTCTTCTGTAACCTGTTTTATGATATGGGCAGTAATATATGTGTTTTTGATGTAATAGAAGTAACTGCACTTTTTAGTATGGCTGAAGGTCAGTGTCTATTAACTGGCTACCATCCATTGGAATTTGCAACGAAAAATAACCCAAACAGTTAAAAAGGCGGAATTGGCGTGTATATTAAAGATATCTTAAAATACACGAAAAGACATGATTTATGCATATGTATACCAAATATATTTAAATCAATCTTTTTAGAACTAAATATGGGATATAAAAAACTAATTGTAGGGATGATATACCGGCCCAACTCGTACCGAATTGCAGACATAGACATATTTATACAAACAATGAAAGATTTACAGCAACATTTGACAACAGAAAATAAAGAAACTTACTTGATGGGGGATATGAACATTGACTTGCTAAAATGTTCAAATCATCATAAAACTGGTGAATACCTAGAATCAGTATTCTCACATAGCTTCCTACCTCTAATCACTAATCCCACCCACCTAACAGATCACTCTGCCATCCTAATAGATCACATATATACAAACAAACAAGATATCTACATCAGGTATTATTATAAACGATATTTCGGAACATTTTGGTGTATTCGCGATCATAAAACGGAAAATATACGAAAAACATAAACAAAATGAAATAGTGATACAACTATTTTCACTTAGAAACATAGATAACTTCAATAATCTACTAACTTCAACCGATTTCGAAACTGTTTTTCTGACACGGCCTATAATGCCTTCATGGATCATTATTTGAAAGCATACGACATAGTATTTCTACTTAAACATGTTAAAATACTGAAAATATATATGAAACGATTGTCTTGGATGACGAAGGGAATGATCAAATCATCAATATCTAAGGTCAAATTGCTGAAGAAAAAACTCAGAAACTCAACGAACTATAATATAAATAAATACAAAATCTTCTGTTTTGTTTACAACAAGCTAATTAGGTCATCAAAAGCTACATATTTCCATGAACAATTACAGCTTGCAAAATATAACATGAAAAAGACTTGGTCTATACTGAGATCGGCAAAAAATCAACACAACAATCATGTTCCCCTACCGGATCATTTCAAACACAACAATAACACGATACAGGACAAACTACAAATTGCTGAAAGATTTACTATTTTTTCTCAAATATTGGATACGAAATAAGCGAAAATGTTCCTCTATCGCAACACTCACTCTCACATTACTTAAAAGATAAAACCCCCTACAACATATTTCTATATCCGATAACTCCCGGAGTCTCGATCATAATAACATCTCATCCAATCTTATGAAAGCATCGACTCACTAACACATAATAATAAACCTATCCCTGCCCACCGGAGTTGTACAAAAAATATGAAGATTACTAAAGTCATCCCAATTTTTAAAAGTGGTCATCGAACATTATTCTCGAATTATTGCCCAATAAGTATTCTTCCTAGCTATTTTAATATACTCGAACGAATAATCTCAAAGAAACCTTTTTGCATTTTTAAATGTGTCTAACCAACTATATGAACACCAATATGGATTTCGGCCTGGACATTCGACTATTCATCCTATCATTCAGCTTTTAAATCAGATAGTCCAAGAAAATGACAACGCGAAAATGAAAGTGTCACGATGTCCGTATTTCCGGATCTGAGCAAGGAATATTAGTCATGAAATTTTAATTAAAAAGATGGAAAATATGGGTATATGGGGTGTTGCATAATTGTGGTTTAAAAGTTATTTGTCAGACAGAAAACAATTTATAGAAATTTCTAATACAAAATCCCCATTTGAAAACATTAAGTGCAGAGTACGCTTAACCCTCGGACCGATTTGTTTCCTAATCTACACCAACGACTTTAAACACTCAAGTACATTATCCATATTACGTTTTTCAGATGACACAACTCTCAGTTACTCATCACAAAATATACCATACCTTTATAATGTAATACTTGAAAGATTATACCAATGGCTTAGAACAAATAAATTATGCCCAAATACGCAAAATACGAAGTAAATTATATTTACACAACAAATAGCCCAGACTGTGGATTACGAGCGGAGTTTAAAGATAAATGAGCAAAATATTGAACGAATAGGTAATAATTTAAATACTAAATCATTAAAATTCCTTGGAATATATATGGACGAAACATAAACAACATTTGCACACAATTCCTAGTGCAAATTATATCATAGAAAAGGCTAAAATATCCTACCAATTTCATGTTTCACTAGTAAAGTGTCATATAAAGTATGGGTTAGAGGCTTGGGAATCAATCAACTCGATTGAGAGGATATATAAACTGCAGAAAAGCTCCATTCGCACCATTAATAAGAAACCTCATACTGAACATCTTAGTTAGAGACCAATATAAATTGAATGCATTAACATTCATGCACGAGTATCAACATATTAAGCTCCCAAAGTATATCATGATATTTTACAAGCCCCCCCCCCCCCATTGCATTTAATAGGAATGGCATAGTCTTCATCCAATAGATATATGTCACTAAACTAATTAACGCTCAGTGGGATTTGTATGGCTATCATGATCCGGCCTGTCTAATTCAAACTTCCATTCTAAAATGTAATTGTTGTAGAACTTTTGCCATCTAACATGATGATGTGAATATATAAAATCAATGGTCATATATATTATAATTCAATGGGTAATTCCTATTACTGTTACATTGGTATTTATGCATGATATTTTGTATTGAAAATGAACTTTTATTTTCTGAATCAGCCGTTTGTGGGATGTTTACTACATGTAAATGTCAAGGGTGTTAATACTCCAATGTAGTACTATTTTTGTATTTTATAATATATAGGCGATACAAATATATGATTGGTTCCCAGGTACAAGTCAAAATAATATTTCCAAAACTTGTAAATTGCCATTAATTGCTACATTAAATATTTGAAAAATCTTCAGCTAAAAGTTTAATTTTAAAATAATTTATTTAATCCATTGAAACACATACTAAGATATCCCCTACGACTGAACATGCATAACAAAGGCTTAGCTGTGGCATTCATCTGAAAAGATCGTGCCGGTCAATCATTGAGTTATATCCTGATAAATATTGTGTTAAATCATTTAGAAAGACACTATCGTTCCACTGAAACACCAGTCTCAGTGTCCGTGTAATATGAAATAATTTGCTGAAAGATTTCCAGTATTTAGCGTTAGTGAAAAGTTGCCGTCTCCTGATCAACAGCGGGTGCCATAGCTGTTTATAACCCGAGACCGTAGTTGATAACCGATGCAACGCATTTCGCCTGGATCGGTCTATTATTGAGTATAATGAGGTTTTAGTGTTAACTTTATAGCATATAGTTATCTTTATATTATGTCCTATGTTTGATATCTTCATTCATACAAAATTTAAAAACATTTTAGAAATTACTTTCAATTTTGAGGTAGATTAATGTGTTACACTTGCACGAACATAGTAAACAACTGTGTTAAAAATTTGATTAAAAATGTATAATGACTTAGTTGCAGCTGAGAAAGTTTCATAAGTGACTGTATAAATGACGGGGAAATAATTATAAGGTGTTTTAGAAATATCTAGAGCATACATTTATGTATATTTATGAATGTGTATTATTATAGTTATTTAAATGTTTCAGAAACTACATCTCCTTGTATAGACGTGTTAAATATTGTGGACATTGGTTTTCTAATGCACATATGTAATTGTACTAAATGATAAAAATATGTATTACATTTCCCAGAGGATGTTTGAAAATCTAAACAATTTAAATATTTAAATATTTTGGAACAAGAAATTAACTATTTTCAGGGTGTGAATAATGTATCTACTACATCTAGGTCTCAATTGGTTTATAAATAGTTTCCGATAACGATCTAACTGTACTTGAACAGTAACCATACATTATATAATATATTTCTTTTAATCCATCTATAGATTTGATTTCCCATTTAGAATTTTTTTAGATAAATTCTGATAACTCTCAAGATATCCCGAGATCTTTATAAGATATTAGTTAAAGAGACTATGAGAAAATTGTTGCTTGAAAAATGTATTATTATCTTATTAGAGATACATATTAATAGATAATGGTTAAGTAAAGAGGCTTGATGTAGTAAATTAAGACAATGTGAAACATTAAATCTTTGATGTTATCCAAACTTCATTGTTGCGTCTCCTGGATGTGGTTTGCTTTAGATGTACTGAACGTCCTTTACCGATATGTCAACAGCCTTAGATACTAACTCTAGATCCCATATGTAAGACATGTGTGTGTCACGAGTCCCAATCCCGTTCCGTAATGACGATCTGAGCTGGTATTTTCAGTGATCTCGGTGAGCCATTGTCTGTGGGATAAGCATATGTAAGATTGCAAGGACAGCAGTGTTTAATGTAGCGTAGACCTTGATGGTACAACAGGAGTGGTCATTATTTAGACCCTGGCTAACTTCAATTTTATCGGATAGACAAGACATATAGGAAACAGGGATTACACGCGGTTGGCATTTTCATTCACAGTTTCATTTCTGTTATACTCACTCCTCGATATTTTTTAAATTTTCCAATGAAAACATTGTTTCCTTTAATCAGAGAGTGGGGATGGAGTTGTCTTTGTATAAAGTGTTTAGTGTCTTTAAAACGATTTCTGTATATCATAATTTGTTTCAGATCATTGGCTATATGTCTTAATGTGTAACTGTAATCAGCAATTAACACATATCGATTTCTTTAAGTCAGTTTATAATTTGACTAATTAAAGAATACAATTATAACTTCAGGTTTTTGGGGATACAATTTAAACATACAGTAGTACATTTTTCTAAGAAATAAATGTTCAGCCAAAAGGAACATTAATATATTAAGTGGTGATATAATAATATTTTAACTAAGTAATTTACGAAACTAACTAAATTATCCCAAACTGTAAATCAAAAACCTCCACTGACTAAATAAACATTAAGCCTTTTGCTTTATCTACATTAATTTCTTCGAATATACAATCAGACGCTACAAAGATCGATTACTTCCGGTGTCGTATTCTTCAGCTCTCGCTATGCCATAATACACAAGTTAGCCAGTTAAGGTGATATACAGCTCAGGTATTACCTACCAATGATAAACAAGGAAACACAGCTTGTTCGTCTCTCTATAGAAATCTCATGTATGTTGTCTGAGTAATCATTGTTATCAGGTCAATTCTGATCAATCATTCAAAAAAATACGATTCGTCTATCTGATAAAAAGTCCACTCTTTCATGATTTAAATATGACGACAGACTGCTGAACTGAATTTAATTAGAAATATTAATGAGGTCATTCACTAATCAGGTGACAGTTTTATCTAGTAGCCGTATTGTGATGACATCGGAAATGACCCTTTTATCACATACTACAGTTGGAGATAGTGACTTCATGATAACATTGGGTAACATTTGTGATTTAGGGATTAATATTTGATTCAGAAGATGGCATCTTTATTCTGACACGATCCTGACTCCAGAGCTTTATCTCTATCAATATTGGATTATAAATCACCCTAGAAAATGTATCTAGGTTTTAAATATCGTCTGGATCAACTTCTATTTTTATTCATTCTTTATGTATTTCTGTTATATTTACCCTCATAGAATGGATAATCGACAATTAAAAAAAAGTGTATTTTGTGTTATTGGAATCAGAGGCGTAGATCCCTCGCTTCAGAAATACTAGAAGGAACATACAACACCTCATCGCCCTCGATTCCTTCTCCTATTATACAAATAAACATTTGACACACATTTGAATCGGTTTCATTGTGTCACTGACATCGAGACAGATAGTTTTAATAATGTAACTCCAACAGATGTTTACGAACATATTGTAATTCAGGGTTTTCAGGTTGCTGGTTGAATGTTATTGTAGAAACATGTAAACGAAAATAGAAATGTACAACAAAAATAAATTTTCTCATGATTCTTAGATGTAATCCCTAACCGCTGTATATTGGATTTATTTGAAGTTATAGTATTATAGAATCCCAAACCATATTTCATCATGTAATAGTAAGCCGTTCACTGATGGTATTGACCTGTAGCAGTAGGCTTCCTTAATGGAGTCGGTATAATGTATTGCATGAGCTGTCACTGGAAATGAGGTCGGGATTTCTCTAATTGTTGTCTGAAAATTTAGGATCATGACCCTCATTAACAATAGAAAGGTTTGTTTTTGGGAGTAAGCCAAGAAATACCGATGTCAAACAGCAATACAGTTAACAATATAAACATTATCATTTATTAATACAAAATACATTGTCACATTTCGACTAACTGTCAAAACAGTTTTCAACACAGTTTATATACGTCAATCAACTGGGCATGAAGACTAATAGCTTTCAGCCACAAAGGATTAACCCAATGTTAAAGATATTTTAGTGTATTTGTTTCAACTCATTGATGATGAGTATCGTTGTACGATAAATAACTTAACATACTGAAGCCCATACCCGATGACTTCCGATTCGAATGATTGTACATCTCACTCAATCGTATGTAGACCTTCAGGATCCAGGATCTAGCTGTCACACGCATTCACAAGTGGTCGATTTTCATACAATGAGTTATAACTGTGTCACTCAATAAGTCCACGAAGCATTGATCGGGAGTAACTGAAGTCGAGATGTAGTCCCTTATATTCTAAGCTGCGATTATATCCTACTGAGCCAATACATTATTACAATTTGATCCATCTTATAATCTGTGCTAGATATCGTGTAAACGCTTATTTATGTCAGATGACAGTTAAATATCATAATATGGCTACTGTAAGGCTCTAACTTGCATGTTTATTAAAGTTTAGAAATAACAATTATATTAATAATAATAATATAGTTCATATTGAATAAAGCCTCCTTACCGGGAGGAACTGTACATTGATACCCCAGATAATACATCTATAAGAACATAATAAAGGATTCGAACGTATTTAATTATGAAAGCAATCTTCAACAGGTGTTTTTCAGAACATATTGAAACTTTTCAAAGACAACGCATTTCTTATATCCACCGGAAAACTATTTCACAAAATGGAGGTTGCAACACCTAACTGCATAATCAGGGTATGACTTGAGCCGAGACACCGGTACCTGTGACGGTATCTATCTGAATGACCTAAGTTTTCTGAATGACTTTCGGATGGACACTAGTTCACAGGTATTCAGGTGTCATGTTATTGATAGATTAAGATGGTGTTTGTAAAACTGAAAATGGATAGGCTTTGTAGGTTTTGCAGAATTGGTGTGATATGATCATATTTTCAAGTATTTCTCACTGAACAACCTAAACTATTCTGAATTCGCTGAAGATGATTAGTTTCATAATACAATATGCCATCTAATAGGGAGTTACAATAGTCTGTACGATATATAAAAATGCAAACCAAAGTGTTTCTTATGTCTAGAATAGGTTTAAGCTGTGGATATTCATAAGATGGAAGTAGGCAGCCCGGCATACTGATGTGTCATGTTCATAAATGTTAATATATTGATCCAATATAACCTATATATTTATACTGACCCATTAGGGGTAATCGAAGATTCACCCATCTATAACGCTCGTAATTTTAGGGATTATACACAATGTAGTGAAGCCAAATATATATTAATTGTTTTATTATCATTTAACTTTAGAAGCTTCTGAGTCACTCCTAGCCGAATTTGAGCAATGCAATATGCTAATTTCTTCAAGGAAGAAGAACTATTTACTAATTATCAGAATTCCGTGATATATAATGTCATATCGCTGGGTAGTAAACCGAAAAAGTGCTTATATATAGTGTAAAAATCAGTGAATCAAGAACTGGACTCTGGGATAATTATTCCAAATGGAATAGAAACCTTTCTTTTAATTTATTTGACTGACAGAAAATGTCTTTTAATCTAGAGAATAATACATTATGGTCAAAAGTATCAAATGCCGCAGATAGGTATAGAATAACAAGTAATGCTAGCTTACCTTGATCAGTTGACATCACAATATCATGTTTACCCCAACCAAGATTGTTTAACTGCTATAACCATTTGTATTTGCATATTATAGTGATTTATTTGGGTTGTTTTTGAATAAATATATGTTTAGTATGAATGCAACTGGGGTTTCTATCTTTTTAGATACAAATATTAGATTGAATAAGGTATTTCTATCTGTATATATGACTGATTGGCATTCTATTTGTTTTCGCTTTCGATCTTCTATCGATCTATCTATATATCGAATAAATATATATATATCTATATATCTATATATCTATCTATCTATCTATATATCTATATATTATATATATCACCCAATCATCATATTTCAGATATTCATATGATCCCAAATTATGTATAGTAAAAGAAATGGCGTGTTATCAGTATCTAAATAAACCATCTTTTAAGTCAGTTTTAATCTATAATTTTTATTAGTCTTCATTTAAACGATATTATTGAAAAACCCTTTACTTTTTCAATTATAATTAATAGCCTAACTATAAAATGTTATTATTTACTTGTCATGATAGAAATTCCTTTTCAACTTTAGCATGAAGTTGGAACACGAAAGCGTAATATTATGTACATTTTGATATGAGCATGTTTCTTGCTTTTATTTTATATCATTCTCTATGTGTCACTCATTGACTCATTGACTCACTGTCTCACTGTCTGACTGACTGACTGACTCACTCACTCACTGACTCACTGACTGGCTGACTCACTCACTCACTCACTCACTCACTCACTCACTCACTCACTCACTCACTCACCACACACCACCACCACCACTCACTCACCACTCACTCACTCACTACTCACCACCACTCACTCATCACTCACCACCATCATCACTCACTCACTCACTCCCACCACTCACTCACTCACTCACTCACTCACTCACTCACTCACTCACCACCACTCACTCACTCACTCACTCACTCACTCACTCACTCACTCACTCACTCACTCACTCACTCACTCACTCACTCACTCACTCACTCACTCACTCACTCACTCACTCACTCACTCACTCACTCACTCACTCACTCACTCACTCACTCACTCACTCACTCACTCACTCACTCACCACTCACCACTCCCCCCCACTCCCACCACCACCACTCACTCACTCACTCACTCCTACTCACTCACTCCTCACTCACTCCTCACTCACTCACTCACTCACTCACTCACTCACTCACTCACTCACTCACTCACTCACTCACTCACTCACTCACTCACTTCATCATAACACTCACTCACTCACTCTACTCACTCACTCACTCACTCACTCACTCACTCACTCACTCACTCACTCACTCACTCACTCACTCACTCACTCACTCACTCACTCACTCACTCACTCACTCACTCACTCACTCACTCACTCACTCACTCACTCACTCACTCACTCACTCACTCACTCACTCACTCACTCACTCACTCACTCACTCACTCACTCACTCACTCACTCACTCACTCACTCACTCTGTATGTATGTGTTTGTGTGTGGTGTATGTGTGTTTGTGTGTATGTGTGCGGGGTGTGGGGATTCAGTAGTATGAGCAAGGATCTGTGGGAGGATGAGCAAGAGTTTTTCATACTTTTAAGATTTACAACTGCAGCGTAAATACGTTACCGAGACCATGGTGCAGGACGCAAATCCAAAGTGTTTTATTGTGTTCGGCTTATCAGTAATATAACAGTATAACAAACAGTCATATCTGTGTGATTAGTCAGATTTATTATTCTTCAGGTGTTGAAATGTACAAATACAATTACGTTTGTGGATGGGAAGAATCAGTAATTCAGATTTCAATCACCTGGAATATAGTTGTGTCGTGGCTGTTAAAGGAGACAATTATGTGATACTTATTGGACAATACTATATAACTGCCATAGGAAAAATATAGTAGACTAGGACTGGGAATAACAAGCATAATAATATACAAACGTTTTATAGCGTCCTGTATAATTCGAAACAAGATTACTCTAAGGTGCGTATCAAGGTATATACAATAGAAGTAGCAGCTTTACATCTTTGCATAATTGTTTTTAAAAACAACATATGTAGGTAAATAATAACTGAGTGGAAGATTGTCTACATGGTAGACGCAGCACTTCAATCACAGAAGATTAATATGCGATGGCTAAAGGACAGCAATGTAAAGTGTAGGTACAATATTTGTAATTCGTAATTCATGTTTTTGCCAAAAAGATGACATTGCTTATTTATAAATAAGATATGGTAAACATTCTAGCATGCTGCTTGGCATAGGCTGGTTTTCCTTTTTTCAGTTTCCGGGAGTAGACATATCAACATACTTATGTCCTTGTGTTGTCATCGCTATCACACTGATGTCCAACAGGTATGTAATATTTTGTTATTAGTATAACGCTGTCAATATGTCTCAGGTGACTTTTGACATGGTTTGTTCCTTTTATCAAACTGTTTGCTGGCGTCTCTTGGTGTCGGGAAATGGACACGAAGTTGAGAACATTATTTTGTTGACATCTTGATATATGCATTTATATATATATATATATAATATATATATATATATATATATATATATATATATATATATATATATATATAGGATATCATCCATTGTTTAAAATTAACAATTCAGTTGATCTTGTCACAGACATAGATCTATCAAAGCGAATAAACTTATTATTAGTTTGCTGACACATTACTATTTAGTCGGAGATACCAGCCATTTCTAATAAACAATTAATTACCATACAACCTGTAATTGTTTATCCTATAGTCCTCTGTTACCTTTGCAAGTACTCCTCTAATACAGCTTTGGCTTTCTGTCACTTATCTCTGTCAGTTGAATTTCATTCCAAGTCTCTGATGTCTTGTCCGGGATCAGAAACGCTTCCTTCTAGGTACATTATTTATTAAAAATAATCCTATTTTTGCTCTTGTATAATATTCGTTCTTTTCTATGTGGATAATAACACTTTCATGTTGCAATTAGGGCACCGTTGTGCCCAAATTCAAACTTGATGCACAAGCTAATGTCTCCCTCTTCTTGATGCACAAACTCATGTCTCCCTCTTCGTGATCTATATACTAAATGAATTGGCTAGCCTAGATGTAAAGCCATCCGACAATGAGTTCTGCTACTCTCAAAACCAAGTTAAAACATATAAAAGATTGAAGAATTGCAGCTTTATTGCTTTTAATCCCGCTGATGTGTAGGTTTAGATGCACTTAATGACCTGATCTATCCAACAATGATTAATAATTAACTATGTAATTAACGCAAGCAGCCGAAACACACAAAAAAAGATAATTCTGACATTAACTTACCATGGTAAAATGTCAAGCCTTTCAATCAGCCATGTTTATTATCTTAGAGGACTCATTTCTTAGCCACAAATGTCGAGTTTCCAGGGGAGTTTCATCTACTCCCGATGATTTCAGCTCTCCACATCCCAATACATTCAAAACGGACGGTTTGGTTAATGTATAGGTCAGTGTCAATTATCAATGATAAGTTATGCAGCCTGAGGGAGTTGTACTCTCAGTGAAAATCGCCAGTCTGTTCTTTATGTAATCCTTTGCATAAGGTCAATCCTGATTCATCATTTGAAAACCGAAAAGGCCTACCTATCTATAACAAATCCTGATTTAGTATATCAGATGACCTTTATAAAAGATGGTAAATTTTGCACCGAAGTTAATACAAATATTAATTACCTAATATATTTACCGCATCATTAGATTGGTAGTGTTCCTGATATTACAAACATTGACAGTAGATTGTGGCATCAAGATGACATAGTAATTTTTGTGATTTAGCAGTTGATATTTAAGTAAACATTGTGGTAAACTGACGTCATTTCCACATCAGAGCGTGATCTGGATAAATATTAGAACGCAGATTACCCAGTGACATGAATTTCGCATTAGATATCGTCTGGATCAAGATCTATGTTTATTTTGTTATTTCTGTGCTTCTGGTAAAGGATTATGAACTCATAGAACTGGCAGAAACTGCACTAGGACAACATACTGTTGCTTATATTATCTGACGAATGGGCATAGATCCTCCTCTACAACGGCAGGAAGAGATGAAGCATATAGTATTCCAATTTCCCCTTCATTCATTCATTCCCATCAGGTAACATATATTTAATAAACCTATATTCACCGATTTGAAGAAGTACCATTGCATGACCAACAGTGAGACAGACAACTAAACTGTAACCATATCGACCCGGAGGTGATGGGCTCAATTTGCCAGATATTGTGGTAGAGAGATTAAAGTCGTCAGATGGACGTTTTTAAAAGATGAACAAATAAAAGCCAAAATCAAAGTACATTTCACATCAGGTCGATAATGTTAAGATCGTATCGCTTGTTTATTGAATTAGTTTGAAGTGATATATTTGGAAACGCGGACTATCCACTGCTAATTATGATCTATGCCAAAAATGATGTCTTTGTAAATGATGTAGGTATAATTATCACACATAATAATAATAATAATAATAATAATAATAATAATAATAAATAAATTTAGAATTTAGAATAAATGATATGTTCGGTGGAGAAAACCTTGCTAGTTGCCTACAAACGTAAACACAAATATACAGACAAACAGACTCAAAACCTAAAACTCACAATCATAAGCACACCCACAGAGACATATATGTAGCACACGGATGTGTAGCACACTCTCAATAAGACATCATTTATTTACACCAAAGCGGCATGTGATGCGTGACAGTTTTAAGACATGGTAACCTTAGCACAGCACTTTCTAGCACGAACACTTATCTACACATTGTCGTCGTTTGCCAACCAACAGTCATGGTTAGTCTAAACTCGGCTTCAATACAACAATCAACCGGCCATTAGGACTAATGTCTCTCGGTCCCCGAGGTATAAGCCAATGTTAGAAATATATTTGATATACTGTTTGAAGCCTACTGGTTGATGATATAAGTCTCGTGGGTAGCCGTGAAGTTAGTATGGTGCTTCTTAATGTAATGTATGGACCCTCCGAGAGTGCACTGGTTAAAGCGCTGCCCTCCCAACCTCCAGTTTTTGTGTTCGAATCCGTCTCCTTCCTATGTGTTGGGGATGTTTCCCTAAGAAGCCCCTACAGCCCCCCCCCCCCACCATCGGCCACATGTCTCAGGTGTGACTAGCACCAGGGCTAAACAAATCACTCATTCACTTAGTATACTGTTTTGTTCGTATCCGGGGCTATTTATCTCAGAACTTACTTAGAAACGGTATACTTTGTGGAGGTTTTGTAATCCGGGAGTGAATCCTTGTTATTTTGTTCTTCTATCACCAGGATGTTAGCGGCTTCGAAACTAGCTCCACCGGTACTGTAGTTCTCAGCACTACTGCAAAGTCGATATCATCGATCTGTTTGTCAAGTAATCAGACCCATTAATCGATTCCATTGATTAGAAGCTAGCGAATTTTATTGGGTGACGTCATATAACCAGGATATTGTGAGATGCACAAACATGTAAATGCACGCCCACAATTTATACAACTGTGTGCATTTAGGTATAAGCGTTTAGTCGTATCCATATAGACACACACATACCCAAGAAAACTCAAATATCCATTGATACATGAGCATGCAAACTTAATGTTCACATTCGTGTTTCCTGCCATCTACAAAGAAACATGAAAATGAACTTGGATTTGGCTTCCGTTTGGATCCGTTATATTGTATGGTGGATAATCTGCCTAGCGAAATATTCACCAATCCAGATTATTTATCGAGCCAAAGTGCTCACTGATCCAGATTGTATGTATATCCAAATCGCTCATAGAAGACATTCCTGTTCATCATCCGTAGATTGACTCTCCTCAGACTGAGAACTGTCATATTCGCTAGATTCCGGATCCTCATCACTCCAATCTATAAAAAAAACGTGAGAAAAAAAGATTAATAAGTTAATTGTTTAAATAAAAAAATGGAAATAAATTATTCTGAAAAGAGATCTGTTTATAATATTGAACGTGCTCAGAGTGATTAATTCTACAAATAATTTGGTTTAAATTTTGGCATTGCATTATTGCAAATTATTCGTTTTGAAAATTAATGATCATTCAGCATCTGAATTAAGCTAATTCTTTCCAGAATCTTTCAATATATACGGAATTAATGGAATATTTTATCAGGTAAAAGTATTACTTTTGAATAAAAATTATATCCAATTATACATTATATATATATATATATATATATATATATATATATATATATATATATGTGTGTGTGTGTTGTGTGCGTGTGCGTGTGTGTGTGTGTATTTGTGGATGTGTATATATGTGTGTGAGTTCGTGTGTATGTGAGTGTATGTGTGTGTGTGTGTCTCTCTGTTTGTATGTATGTGTTTGTGTGTGTGTGTGTATGTGTGTGTGTGTATGTGTGTGTGTGTGTGTGTGTGTGTGTGTGTGTGTGTGTGTGTGTGTGTGTGTGTGTGTGTGTGTGTGTGTGTGTGTGTGTGTGTGTGTGTGTTTTAGCTGTGTATAATAAGGCACAGGCACAGAGAATCGTGAATCGTGAATTCAAACTCTGGACGTTTCTTCAGGGGACTGAATCCAGAGTGGCGACTTTTCTTGCTGAGACATGTGTAATCTCTCACCAGTCCCGTGTGTTTTAGCTGTGTATAATAAGGCACAGGCACAGATAATCTAGAACCGTGAATTCAAACTCTGGACGTTTCTTCAGGGGACTGAATCCAGAGTGGCGACTTTTCTTTCTGAGACATATGTAATGTCTCACCGCCAAGAAGTAATTTGTAAAAAAAAACAGTTATATGATATGAAACTCTCGAATTCATTTTGAATTAAAACAGCTATATCATAATAAACTGTTGCAACACATACTCGATCGTGCAATCGCGCACACTAATCGGGTAGTAGCTAATGTATGGCCCTGTTCTGAGTAGGGCCAATACGCTACCCATGCACATTTGGCGAGGTTGCACTTCGAATTTCCCGAATTTCCCGAACGACTTTTGATTTCAAGTAATTATGTTACGCCAAGCATACATAATCCAATTGGTTCACTTTCATGATGACGACGTTGACTTGATTACGCAATCATAAATAAATACACCCTCCGGCAAAATATTTGGAGCGCGTTTGTAGCACCACGTGTTAGTTGATCTCCATAATATAAGTTGTGCTTAAATTGTTTAAATTGTAGTATGGAAAATTATGCATTGCGCGACGGTGTATTGTTAGTTGTATTTTCAGTGTCACATGATCAAACGGCAGGTGTCTAAAATGGCGAACTGTTGAGTTATTGGCTATTAAATTCGCTTTTATTAGTGTTACGATGAGCCATCTCGTGTACCAAAATTAATCAATTAATGTCAGTGTTATTCAAAGAACAAAACGTTTTATTTTGTCACGACCTTTAAAAAAGTCGGAGTCAATTTAGCATAGGTAGCGGTCGAGCTCTCCTCGGGCACCAGATAGCGGTATTCAAGCTAATCAGGTAGGTGATCCACGGTTGTTTACAACAAATCTAGCACAGCATGTGATACAATCTTTATAAATATTTATAAATCATTTGCAAATTTAACATTGCGACGATACACCTTGCTACCAATAAGCACGACATCATAAACCAGATGCAGGAAAAGAGCAGTAAGTTATGAGAGAAATAATTGAGTGGTCAGGTATTAATTATATCAACAGATATTCATTTATAATGTGTCTTTTAGCCATATTTATCCTGTTGAAAAAGACATTTATCACATCGAAGACAACTTGCTGTTGCCATAAATTAGCTTTATTTTTGCTTACATATTTGTATATGAAGTTACTTATATATTTAGGAAGTAATACAGAACACATGGCAACCACTTGTTTGGCTCCACTTGATGCCCTAAACTAGCAGTATTGTGCTTTTAATGATGGATGAGGAGTTCATGTGATGGATGAAACATGCCAAACTTAATTTGTAAACTTATGGCAAACTTGTCACGATTGGATCTATTTTTGTTAACTCTAATCCATTAATTAACAGTAGGTACGTTGTATTTATGTGAGTAGATCATCTCTATTGTAAGATAGGTATGGTAGATACAACATACTATATGGTGGTTAGCGTGTTTCTGTGACACCTTGGGTACAACAGTTCAATGTTCCAATCCTAGTGTCACCTGGGAGCGTGAGACGTTTCCCTAAGGAATCGCCCTTCGACAATATGTCCCAAGTTTGTTCAGCGCCAAGTGTAAAATATGACTCAGTCACTTTCTCTCTCACTCGTTCGCTCACCAACTCCATCACTCACATACTCACCGTACCGCGGTAGTTAAAATAAATGGCAATTATTTATTCATTTAGTACACATTCATCAATGGAAGGATCACTTCGTAATTACCTATGGTCATTCCGGATTGTTACTGTCTTGTACTAAATCACCGACTTTAAGATCACTTGAAGAGCGATCCGATGGTGGAGTGGTTAGAAAGAAGCGCTACAAACTTCCAGGTTGTTGATTCTAATTCGAATCATACATATGTTTGTGGCACGTGTTTCCACGGGGAGTCGTCTCTTGGCCATCTATGCCATGCACATACCAGGTGTGACCAGTTCCGAGGCGAAATGACTCAACTCGAGTTCAACTCGCAATCTTTATACGAGCGACGACGAGGAGAAAGCATCAAATGTAAATGTTATTATGGTGATGAAAATTAGGACAAACAAATGGAACAGAACATATTTGTATTAAATAACACTATACTGGGCTATTGGATCCGATACTTCGTACAAAGATTCATCTCGCAGAGGGCGTCAGGTCGTTTGGTAATAGATAAGATCACGAGAGACATTCGGTTCTATTCCATCCGCTCTTCGCTGGTATTGTTCACAGGTGATGATGATGATGATTGGTGTTTTTGCGCACATGGTAGGCTAAATGGGCCGAGCGACGTTCAAACTGCTGACTCCGCCTATTGGTAAGTTTGTGCACTCGAACTGTTTCTATCCTGATTGCGAGCCTTCCAGTTCTTGGTTTGTGTCACAGTTACAGTATGTGCCGTTACTAGTCCTATATTGTGTTTTCTTTGGTAATGGGATGCAATTTGTCGTGAATAACTGGTACTGAATAATAGACAAACTGACATAAATAAGAACACAGTATATATATTTATATATCTTTCCTTTTCTTCTCTCTCTCTCTCCTCACACTCTCTCTCCACACACACACACACACACACACGCACACACACACACACCACACGCACACACACACACATATATATATATATATATATATATATATATATATATATATATATATATATATATATATATACAGACACACATTCACACACATATTAACAAAGACACACATACGCACTCGCACCAGTACACTCATGTAACCACTCTCTTTTGCCGTTTACATATTTTCTGTCTTTCATGATAATAAATATTTTTACGGCCACTTTTGATAGGCTAAATGCATCATGCGATTTCCAATGGTAATGAGGCGAAATGACGCATGAAACACCCTTCAGTCATGGCTACGACTGGATGTGAAACACCCGGTGCTAGAGATATGTAGCTAACCGCATTATCAGTTTGGCCACAGACGTTGCGGTTTCCCGATTAGACAACTATGCTGCCGGCACATTATCACCAAGCTGTCTATATCGGCGAGACAACTGCGCGCAACCGACAGCTGGCTGGATGCGACCGACAAATGGCTCAGAACTGACAGCTGACTACAGAATCCAGCCGTCTAGGATCCCAATGGGCGCATAATTGGATGAAGTGACGGAAGAGGGATCGCTTTGACAAACAGAGTAATTGATGTGAGAACAGAACGCTTAAGTGTAGAGCAATCGATAAGCTAAGGTTGTCGTCTGTGAGTGGGCCAATGGCTGAACATTAGAGGTGGGACACGTTTAGACGGGAAAAGAACAATAATAACATCAGCAGTAGCAGCAACGATAACAACATGATGAGCAAGAACAATAACAACAACAACAACAACAACACAGATGGAAATGCAATCAGTGGTAGGAGGAATTTAGAAAACTCGGCAACGGATATCAATCAGACAACAATACTAATGAGTCGTGCCATCTGGCAAGAGGAGGAGGCTTTCCTTACACCGACAGATAGACAGCCAGACACACTGACATCCAGCTAGCGAGTCAGCCAGTCAGTCAACCAGAGAGCCAATCAATCTCCCAGCCAGCCGGCAAGACAGACAGACAGACATACAGGAAGACACACAAACACACACGCACACACACACACACACACACACACACACACACACACACATATATATATATATATATATATATACAAATATATATATATATAGACATACATACAGACAGACAGAAACATAGATAGCCAGAAATACAGAGAAAAAGACAGACAAAAGGTCAGACAAACAGACAGACAAAAAGACAGACAGAAGAACGAACAAACGGAAGGAAATATAGCCAGACAAAATAGACCGAAAGATAGAAAAATTGACAGATAGACAGGCAGAAAGAGATATACAGACAGAAGAAAAGACAGACAGGAACACACACACACAACACACAAAGAGAGAGAGAGAGAGAGAGAAGGAGAGAGAGAGAGAGAGAGAGAGAGAGAGAGAGAGAGATACAGGCAGTAAGACAGAGAAAAGACAGATACAAAACGGACAAAAAGACAGACAGACAGACAGAAGGACGCACAGTCGGAGGGAAATATTACCAGACAGAAATATAGAACAAATGACGGGTAGACAGGCAGACTGAGATTTACGGACAGAAGAACATATTTACAGGAAGACAGACAGAGCAAAACAGACTGGAACAGACAGAGATAATGGTAGGCAAACAGACAGAAGGGTAGGCAGACAGGCAGATAAGCAGACAGATAGATACTGGGACAGAGACACACGGATACAGAAGGGTAGACGGAAGGTAGATATGCATCGGACAGACAGATATGCAGACGGACACACATACAGACAGACAGACAGACATACAGAAATGCAGACGGTCAGACGGACAGACACCCAGAAGTGCAGACATGAGGTAAGATACACAGCCAGAAGGGCAGGCATACAAACACGCAGACAGACATCCAAATAGACAAACAGGCACGTTTAGTCTGTTCTTCCTCATCAGTCGGTTAGGTACAGCAGGTGGTGGTTCGTTTATTGTGTGATTAGCGCCGCCTACTGGACGACGGGATTTGATTGTATATTTTAACTCCCTCTAGAATCTGATTGAATCCTTGTTGTTTTTAGCTGACATACGGATTGTGGTAGACTGGCAGAGATCGATAAATCAACGATACATCTGACCGTATTGCTGACCATTCAGCTGAGTATTGTCAAACTGTCTGTACGCCTGTCTCTCCGCCTCTCTGTCTGATTCCCTGTCTTCCTGCCTGTCTGCCAGTCAGTCCGTCTATCTGTAGATCTACCTAGTGATGTTCGGGGGGAAGAAGGGTCTGAGCAGTGCTTTCCAATTAATGAATTCTAAATTAATGACGTAGGTTCAATAATTCCCAGCTCTAGTTAAATAAGTAACACAATTGTCCAATTGGCCATGAATAATTGCAAACAAACGTAACAATGCCGATATTCCATTATAAAGGTATCACTTCTATCTATTCTGAATACAGATGGTATTTTCATGATTCGTTTAGACAATAGACATTGAACCTATTATTATTATTATTATTAAAGTATTAGTAGTAGTAGTAGTAGTGGTAATGGTGGTGTTAGTAATAGCAATAGTACTACTACTACTACTACTACTACTATTGGTACTGGTACCGATATTAGTATTATTATATTTATAAGGCCGTATGGTTAACTTCCGGAATGTTTTCATGGAAGATTTTAGAGATGTCGAATAAACAGGTAACAGGAAACCGAGAGATTATGAATTTCATGTGGCACAGCATTCGCATTTCTCCATATTGGCTTTCGGCGCAGTAGTCATCAATGATGTGTGCTTGTCTTCGTTAGCAGGTGGCTTGTTTCAATCGCGTTAACTGGGTTTAGACAGGGTTCTTGAAATTGCAAAATATTGAGGTTTATTTTAATTAGTTTGCACAGCAGACAAATAAACACACACGCACACATACACGCACATACGCACACGCACACACTCATACAAGCACACCCACACAAATGCAAACAACGCATACAGAATACAAACACAAAATGGCTGGTAGTGAAGACACGTAAACCCTTTATCTATGTTAATTAACACTGTACCTTGGAACACCTTATTTCGATTAGATCAGCGAGTTATGTTATTATGATCATCATTATAATTAGAATCATCGCCTTATCTCTGTGGATGGTGTCATTTAAGACAGATCGATATTTTTCATTAGATCGTAACGTGATGTACTAAACACTACTAAATCAAGATAACATAATCATTACATTAAACATATTAGATTACATGTAAACGGTAAGATTATATCATTCAGTAATCAATAAGCGTGCCTAGAATACGGTTTCTAACATCATCGATTACCTGAGTGAAGCCACAGATGTCAATTAATGAAAGGAGCCGGGGAAAAAAAGGCCCCATCAATTTGTCTGTCTATGCCCGTGTTTTCAGACAAAGCAATCATTTGTTCAATTATCCGTAAAAGGTTCCTGAGTACTTTTGAACATCGAGGCTTTTTTCAACAAAGGATAGATCGGTTTCACAGTAAATAAACGCTGAATTTATAGACGGCTTCAAGAAATGGGCAATATTTGTCTAATCATGTTTAATATTGACATTTAATAATATCCCAAGTAATAGACCTTTAATAAGAGGACAGTGCATGGCGTGCAGTTCTCGATATGATATGATACTGTAGGATACTAATCCGAGGTGCAATATATTTTTTAAATGATTGGTTTTTAGCCCATCACAAGATTGTTTTCGTCTGTTTGTAGTTAAAGCCTAGAGTTTCAACCGGTTCTGATTTCAACTCGGGGTCAATTCCATTTTGTTAATTCCAATTCAAATCCATTTCCAAATCCAGAATTAAATTGACCTCATACCTGGCCAATTATTGAATAGAAATAGGAATAGATACTTGACGATAGAAATATGCAAAAAGGGAAAACAATATTTGGAATAAAATCTTAGCGAAAGTAAATTATTTTTGTTGCACGATTAATTCCCATTCTGATTTCAAATTCTAAAACAAATTCCAATCAATTCCGATTTCAGAGTTGAATTGACCCCATGTCTGCTTCAGCTATCACAAAATTAAAATTCGCCCACCACCCTGGGGCGACTTGGCCAATAATCCAGGAACTAGGACAGGTCACAGGTGAAATATAGATCAGGACTTCTCGCACTTTATAAATGAAGATCCACTAAACCACCAGTTCAGATATTAATATGCCAGGCACACATATAAAGTACCTCCCTTATAAATTATAATAGTACTACGCCTTTTTTAAATACGAAATATATGTTAATTACTTAAAATATGGAGGCTATTAGAAATGGACCAAACTATATCACAACCAATCAAACATGGAACGTCGATTAAAGCTGGGTGAAACAAGGCGCTACTTCAAATAAATTGCTAGTCTAAACTAAGTGAATCATTATGGCAGATAATAGCATGTCGCGTGTTTCCTATAGTAATACAATTCCGTACATTTTCAGTAAATATCCTGTTAAGATATAATTGTACTGGAGATTATTTCGATTGCCAATACATCTTCCATGATGGACCGCCTTTCTACTCACCGAAGACAATCAGACTGGTTAAGACATCTATAAATTAGAACACGTCCGAAGGTACAGACGATCCCTTTGCTTAAAGGAATATATCGCACGCGCTAAATCAGATCTTGGTTAGATCGGCATCTGGATCAAGAGAGCTCGTCCGTATTGTCAATCAAAGATAGGAAACGTCCATGGAAACTGCGAAATATTCCTTTTAACGACCACTTTTATGCACATGGTAGGGCAAATGGCGCAAATGATCTGCATGGGCATCAATGCGAAGTGAAAGATGAATCACCTTACTTACGCACACACACACACACGCACACACACACACGCACACATACAGGAATTAGAACTACTGAATCATGCACGAACAAACAAACTAAACTGCGATACAATTGTTTCAGACACCTCAAGCGGTATTACCGTCGTACGATCTTGACACTGATCGAGATCAGGCAGAGGGGCCATGTTATTAAAACACGGATCTCTCAGGATCTGATTAGGGAACAAAATAAATCGTAGAGCCGAACAAAGCAGATCGACCTTCAAGCCCAACTGAACCCACCGAATGTCTGAAACGGGATCTAGTACAATGATTTATATTGTAAACGGAGCCAACTAGTTCAAACAGAATCTACTACGAATTACTTTTTACGACTGCCGGTAATCAATCGTGCAGCATAATTATATAACCTTCTAGCAGACTGTTCAAAGATGAATAGATTGTTTATTTAAGATTAAGTGGGAACGATTACCACATTATTTGGACTATAAGTTGCGGTTCCACATTATAACGTGCACATTTTGTACTTTTACGATTTAGCCCAAAACAAACAATGTTGTGCCGTTATGATTTATGTGGACGTCGCTAGCATGAATAGATTGAATATTTATACTGATCTCAAAATGCCAATTTATTATCCTAATTCTTCCTTTAAAATTGTTTCCTGTTTGCTGTGAAGACAAATGGATTCTCAGTACATGAAACTATTGCGACCTAAATTATTTCAGTTTTTTACAAATTCTGCGACATTCGGTGAAATTTGGTTATTGTTGGCTTTAGGGAACTACAAATAAAATTGCATAGTATATACTACTGGCTAAAGTAAAACATCATAAGACATATATCAGATGTATAATAATATATTTTTTCTTGTTACAATTAAAATTGATAGTATATTAAAATAAGGTGATTTGTTGCCTGGTTCCTAAACATACAGAACCAATAAAAACATAGATAATTCATCTGATCCTAAAAAAAACACGTTCAATAAGTCACATGCACTGTAATGCGACATTAACCTTTGATTCGATAAAACCGCAATATTAAGGAACTTGTTATAAATATTTACAGAGATTTAAGAAATCTCACATAATGCTTATACTAAAATGTATTATTATTACTATTATTATTATTATAATTGTCAATATTATTAATGTTGTAGTTGTTGCTGTTGTTGTTGTTCTACACCTAAGATATATGGATGAGGGGGCTAATAGAATACACAAGGCGGAGATTTAGCGACATTACATCAGATGCTCTTTAAATTCAAGGCGAAATGACTGGCGGCTGGTGAGATCTTTGTTCTGGAAACTAATACCGGATCATAAGACCTTATCGGATGTGGTGGTGGTCAGACGTGTGACTTCTTCGGGATGCTAGATCTTGAGACACTTATGATACACCGCAGTTACAAATCAATGGATCCAACTCAGCGAACATCCACGGGAAGACAGCGCCGCGGACTACACGACACAGTCGAAGAAGAACCGGATGTGGACAGAATAAGAGGAAAACGAAATGATAAAAGATAAATCAAACTAGGCCATTTTACCTGCTACACGGGAGTGTTATGACTGTGTGTATGGATGATAAACAGTGTAATTTAAATATTTTATTCAGAACCAAATTTTGCAAACAGTGTTCCACTAGAAAGCTTTAATTTTAGAAATAGCTCATACCATCCATTTGGGGATGTGTGGGTGTGGTACTAGAGGTTAACGGGAAATACACTTCGTAGTGTCTAGATTCGAAATACAGATAAGTGTTTCGAATTCGGAAAAAAAGTGGTGGCTTCCACCTTCTGGAAAAGCTTTTTCAGGATAATTACTAGGTTAGCCAATTCTCGTTTAAACTCCTCAAACAAATATTGGCTATGTTAGCTGAGAAAGATCGTAGAGTGGAAGTGAATTTTGAAAGAACGCATGTGGTGAATTAAATCCAGTAGTTTTTAAATAAAACTGTCTTCATTTTTTTCGATATTCATTTCGGTCTTTAATGGGACATCCTTGTTTGTTATACACACTGTTGGCGGGAAGTTGGTAGGTATTACTCTGCTAGTAATGCTTGTGAGTGAATGAGTGAGTGAGTGTGTGGGTGGGTGGGGGGGAGTGGGTGAGTGAGTGAGTGAGTGAAACATGCTGCAGCCTCATGAGTCGACGTCACGACCTTGTAGTCTACTACGTGGTGCCCTTTAAAGAAAAGCCCTTTAGAGACAATATTAAAAAGGCTATGCCGGCCTTTTACTGTAATAGAAACGTGATTTATATACTTGGATATATCACGTGATTTTGTTAGGTGTTCCTTTAACAGTGATATATTCGTTATTCTAGTTATCTAGACTATAGAAATGAACCAGCAATTTGTTCGTTTAACAATAAAATAGGCCTGAACTGAATATGGAACTCTCTCTCTCTCTCTCTGTCTGTCTGTCTGTCTGTCTGCCTGTCTATCTATCTATCTATCTATCTATCTATCTATCTATCTATCTATCTATCTATCAATATATCTAACTATATATCTAGCTAACTATATATATATATATATATATATATATATATATAATGTAGTTTTTTAATGCAGTTTGCTTAAAGGGGCAGCTTTTGATTCGGGAAGACAGTTACATATTGCTGGCTACGTCCTCTTTCATGTGACAGATTAATCCTAAAACATCAATTATATAGACTGGTTTCAGGATCAGCAACGATCGTGTAATCCCCTCAGACTGGAACCCGGATCAAGCTAGTAACGAAAACGACATATCTTCCCGGTTTGGTGACAATCCTGTCTCACTCTATCAGACGACGGCCATTTTGTGTATAAATATGTTCAGTCTTCTTCGTCTTTATCATGATCATCATGATCATCATCATCATCATCATCATTTCGGATATTCTGTACTCAATATGTTACACAGTTTAACCAACTCGCCAATGTTCTAAACAGTTAGTGACTGTTTCTAAATCCAATTTACACACAATGGCGTTCCTTGTCCATATTCAGTTATTTCTTCCCGTTGATGATCCACGAATCTGAGTTGACTGAAGAATGCGTAGGCTGCTTGGACTGAGATATGTGGAAGTTGAACGGACTGAGGTGAGTGGAGGCTGAAAGGACGTACCTGTTTAGAGATTGCTTAGACTGCGATATGTGTAGGTTGAAATTCAACCGTTGAATGGACTGATGTTTGAAGAAATAGGGTGGACTGATCTATACGGATAGTGAGTAAACATAAACAATTGGATTGAGGCACGTGAACGTAGAGTCGACCGATGTGTGTGGCGGCTGATGCTGGTCGCGCATGGGACATATGACCGAGAATTGACTGCCTGTGGAAACATCCCGCAAGGACAGATATGAGTCGGACTGGAACCCACAATCTGGATGTTTGTAGCGCATTGGTCAGGCCAATCCAGTATTGGCGCTCGATGAGTGTCAGTAGAATAATAGGATTTGGCCAAATATCAGTAGTCATGGAATCCGAGGCTACTACTAAACTGGATTATCATAATGGTGAACATGACCTTGAAACGTCAGTGTGTTGGTTGTGTGTCAAGTAATTGATGCTTGGATCCTAAGTTTGAGTCCCAGTTGCAGCAACACGTTTTGAATCCTATCCTCATATTTAGGAAACAAACATCTGCGTGAGATCAGTCGCTTGTCCTTTGTCACTTAGTGTGACAAGTGACATGTTAGAGCCCATTGACTTTTTTAACAGTGACACATAATTATAAACTGATAAGCCGTGACATGGAATACGCTGATTTATAATTATACAGCCGTGTGTGTGTGTATATGTGCGTCTCTCTCTCCTCTCTCTCTTTCTATGTGTGTGTGTGTATGTATGTAGGTGTGTGTGTGCACTCACCACATTCGCTATCACTGTCGACAAAATCGGAACTCTCGGTACAAGAGTCATCCATCTCGCTATCGGTCGTATGACATCTATCCGGATCCTCGGCACCTTCATTCTGATCCAGACGCTGGTAACCTTTCGCCGTTGTACGGCTGGGATCTGGATCTCCTGAATAACAAAACATATAGCAATAGATCACGTGAAGAACTATCTGGTATTAGATGATTAGTCTGGTTGATGTGACGCACACCCGGATGTTATTGTTATTCGAACTTAGTTATTGGTATTTCTGTATTGTTGGTATGCTGGTATTATTGTTATTTGTCTGGTGTTGTGCTGATTCTGGTGTTATTATGATTGTGAATGTTTCTTTTGCTCTTCCTATACCGAGAGCTACCATTGTCGGTAGGTATTATGGTCGTCCCGGCTATCTGTGTTGAATATAAGGTAACCTGATGACATATTTATTAATGTTCAATTGTGACTAGAAGTGATGTCTAGTGTGGTACTGCGCTTTATATGTCGGTTGATTGGCCCGGGTTTAGAATAATACTAATTGATTTTAAAGAGTAAACTTCATAGTCTCAACCAAGGTCATAGTCACTGCCGTTTAAATCTCGTTTGCAAACACACAGGCAAACAAACAAACAAACAACAAAACACATTCGAGTATATATATATATATATATATATATATATATATATTATATAAAACAAAGGCGTAAATTCAGATTTCGTGGTGTTTACAAATATGATACAATTCTAAGTTGTATCTGAATAGATATATGGAACTATATTAGGAAATGAACCTACATGATGTTTTCATAACACTAACGTATTATATATATATATATATATATATATATATATATATATATATATATATATATATATATATATATATATATATATATATATAATTATGTTAAATAAACTATTTTAACTTTTCATATTTGGTATTTGCTTGATTCAAATTTTATGCCGCCTAGGATACTTTCATCAGAGTTGCTTAAAAACCACATGTCAAAACCACTGATGTCGACGGAATTGCTTACAACATCCATCTTTTGTTATAAGTATGACAGCCATTCTATAGCTAAACCAGTAAACTAAACAGATCACCAGAAACCAGAAAAGATTTGACAATACAAGGAACTACCAGCCACCATCATTCGTCCAGTAAGAAGGTGATCAGTTTGTGTCAGTGAGAAGATTCAACGGCGCAATATATTTTGCAGTCAGACAGGATATCCTCGATATATCCGCCCAGAAAACGTGCCAATGAACGGTTAGTTTGTATCCAGAAGATACCTAGGACACTGTACATGTTTAGGCCACCAAGTGAGTTCATCACTTCTATAAAGTGTAGGACGTAACTGAGATTAACTATCTTCCCGCATGCCATAGTATGCTAAATGTGTTACTAGTACATTAAGGTCATTTAATCAATTGATCTCATAATGTGATTGACTTATAAATATTTATTTTAAATATGAATTATTGACCCGTTTTCAGTCAAATACAATATGCAAAACATGTATTCATTCCTCTACGTATATATATATATATATATATATATATATATATATATATATAGAGAGAGAGAGAGAGAGAGAGAGAGAGAGAGAGAGAGAGAGAGATTGAACGTTTAATAATCAAGGGGTTGCTAGAGATAATTATAATGCCCCCTTATCTCCCACGACCCACAGCAGCACACTTGCGCTAACTGCAGAATGTTTCAAGATATTGACCCTCAACACGAACGTAGGCCATAATTACGTGACCCTTCTCATTAACGGATCGTGAACTATCGACCATGGCATCATCCAAAGATATTAATTTTCATTAATAAGTGTTGGCTTAATCCATTTACCTTCTACTGATATATGCTGTGTTTAATATTTGGACGAGAAGGATTATAGTGGATTATCCATGGATTACTGACCAATAGCAGATAATATAATTAAGTTTAGCGACATCAAGAATGTTAGAAAGTATTTTCGGTTGTCGTAATCAACAGATCAGTGTTAAAATACAAAATACTTGTACTTAATCAAATGGGAGACCGTGTTTTGGGTCAGTTGATAGGGTAATGCGTAGTTGACCTAGATGCTGGTTGATTATTTTGTCTGACCTTGGCACTAGACGCACCTGGGTCATAAGGCCGGGGAGTCCATTCCCGAGGAAAACATCCAACAAACTCAGGCTTGAGCCAGATTCGAACCCGTGATAAAGGACATCGGAGCGCTCTGATGACCTGGATGTATCGACATCCACTGTTATATGTGCTTGTAGGGCGTTTCATCCATCAGCGAAGAGGTTTCGTCCTGATTATCTCGTATCTCAATGCACAGTCGATCGCCAGCATATCGAAGAAACTACCAGCGCCGAAGTAATACAAACCACTCACTCACTCGCTTACTCACCCAGACGCTCGCTCGCTACCTAAGGGCTGTTTCTAAATCACGAATTTAACAAATATGACGAAACTATCCAACAGATATTCAACAGTTTATGGCCACACACACAACAACGATTTACTACGGCCTTTACTGTGACCTTTCCCTCCGCCAAATTGATGAACTTCATCAACAACACCCGCCCGAGGACAGCGAGATAACGAGCGGCCAGCTTCTGGAACTGATTCTGACAACAGCCGGCGTCCTTTGTGTGCGCCACCAACGGCAACCATTTGTAAGGTCATCCGGATGACGAGAGAAGTCCATTGTGTATTTTTTGGCGTTCATTTCGATGATAAACTGACCGGAAGTGGCGAGAAAGCTGGGGACGGAAGAGGTCGAGGTTGACGGATCATAATTATCGCCTACGTTCCCTCAGCCCTCCAGCATACGGTGGCAGGATCTGTTGGTTTTGCCGGGGCACATTTAATGTGCTACCTCACGCCAGTCGCCGTCGTCGATCAATTTGCCATAATCTATTTATGACATGCCTTAAAGCGATGCCAGTCAGGTTGCGCCGCGGTGGGAATAACCGGAGGGTTGCTGTCAAGTATTCAAGTTGTCCAGAACAATGGCGCACGTTGCCTTACCGGAACTCATAGACGCGAACAGGCAGATTCTACTTGATTTAACTCTCCAGTGGATGCCAAATAAGGCTCAACTTCAAATAATATCCCAATACTGTTGATCAGCTCTAAGGTTGGTCACACAATACACTATCCTGATAGATATATTGTGGCTGTAGACAGAGAGAAGATTCGTCTTATGGAATATTTTGTCGTATTAGCTTGTTTAGTACAGCTCGGGTACATATAGTTTCAAATCATTGATAAATAGATTTTAAGTGTTTTGAGCCAACTGATTGTTTGTATTGCTCTAATATTAACTTTGTACTGTTGACATCTCTTCGTACTAAGTCTCACGGGTTTCACCTACTCTCCTATCGTCTCACCCACTTGGGCATGTGATGTCACTTCATCTAATCATGCCACTTCGTGATGTTGCGCCATCTTGTCCGTCGTACCACCCGGTTAACCATTTTGTCTGTCAAAAGCTGTACATAACACGCACACACACAAATACACACACATACACACACACAGAGAGAGAGAGGGGGAGAGAGAGAGAGAGAGAGAGAGAGAGAGAGAGAAGGTGCTTCGACAATTTGACTAAACTATTTTCTATCCTCAATTCGGTATTTCTCTCCGTTTGAACACAAACACTGTGTATCTGGCAGGCGGCAGGGTAAAGTAACAACATTTCCTGTCACATAACGCTATATAACCACCTCTCCTCAGTGTATATATTCGGTAGGGAGCAGTTTAGAGTGAGGCGATATGTTTTATTAAATGTCCCACAGCGAGAAGCCAATTATTTGGTACCTGGCTATGGGTAGCCAGCTGAATACTGATTTAACCCACTTGACAAATACATACATACACACATACCTACATACATACATACACACACATACATAATATATACATACATATATAATACATACATACATACATACACACATACATACATACATACGTACGTACATACATAATTGCGTAAATACAAACAAACCGACATACAGACATACAAACAAAGAGACAAGCAGACATAATTTTGAGTAATCTTTTGTAACAGTAGAGCATGAACAATCTAACTGGATGTTTCAGACACTTAAAACTGTACCCAAAGGGCTGTGGATACGTATACATACATATTTACTTCCATACATAAACACATAAATACACATATAAAAATGGATGGACATACAGGTAGACAGACAGGGGTATGAAACAAAAACCACCACACTACTGCTGAGCAATAACCCATCACTTCATTTAACCTGAACATTTATATTTAGTCCATAAAGCAGTAACCTGCATAAAGTGATGCCAAAATGTTGTGTTCCGAAAGGTCCAGATCCGGTCAAAGAGAGGGCATAATATGATGGTGTATGCCATTATAGTAAATGATAGGATTATACCTGATATAATTGTACTTGACATAATGGTATATGTGAGACAGTATGTGTATGCACGGGCTGGCTGTTGCGCGCGTATGTGTGTGTAATTGTGTGTATTCAATTGTATATATTTATGTGTGTGTGCGTGTGCGTGATTGAGTACATGCATGCTCGAAAATAATGATGTTTCAGTTTATCATTTTATCAAATGTTTAATAACTGAAAGATGGCATGATAATATATGACATCATGAGACAAGGTATTACGGTATATGGCCTCATTGTACATGACATCATTGTACATGACATCATGGTACATTATATCATTGTACATGACATCATTGTAAATGACATAATTGTACATGACGTCATGATACTTGGCATCGTGGTACGAGATATAAAGTTAGTATATATAGAGTAAGGTAGTGTGGCCCAATCGTACAGTGTAAACTCGAATATTGAAACTTCTGCATTCGAATCCAATGACCTCTAAGTGACCTTTTCTTCTGGTAACTAGCGAATGATGGAAGATGGATTATTACGGATCATTCGGCCATTATTGACGGTAAATAAAATAAACAATCCGGAGAGTTGACGATTATCAGAAAATACACAGGTTATACAGATTCAGAAACGGGGAGTTATAAGGTCATTGACCCAAACTAAAATATAAAGTTCTACGGTTGGTACGGCTGAGTCCGTGTCCGCAGATCCGGAATCTGTAGAAGAATATCCGTGATTTACCGTTGACCTCTAGCCATCGGGTGCCATCAATAACCGAATCGTCAGTCGAAGGTCATTTCCCGAGATGACGTCATCGGTTTTCCCTCGACGACATCGCGACTTCTTCCCCGTCCCGTCTGCGGTTTAATTGGCGGCGAACGTTCGTACCGCTAAATAATATTACTAATAACCGGAAAATAGCTTAATAAACATCCTTCATCGAGACTGCCATCCATCACTGGCCAGTCTCCCGTGTCTGTCGGCTAGTTAGTGTAGTTACAGTGTGTGTGTGTGTGTGTGTGTGTGTGTGTGTGTGTGTATCGTGGTTGCAGCACGCCGGTAATGCATCTGTGTGTGCATTTATATATATATATATATATATATATATATATATATATATATATATATATATATATATATATATGCGCGCGCGCCTGTGTGTGTGTGTGTGTGTGTGTGCGTGTGAGGGGGATGGTGGTGTAGTCTTAATTGTATGCCATTATACCACCGAGACTTGGCCAGAGATACACACGGATAGCTCACCCTTGCCACCAGAGAACTTTCACTCTCGCCGCCGAAGAGACGTCAGTGTTAATTTCCGGTGTTATTGGCCGGAGTGGAGGCATTCCTCGCACATCTCCTCAAACGAAAACCCCCGCCATCAGTTTTGATCACACAGTTCTCGATGAGCATCCCCCCCCACACACACACACATATCCGACATCCCACAGTTTGCTCACAAAAATGTACAAACTCCCTTTGACCAAAGAAAACATCGTGCCTTACGCGGCTCGTCCTCAACACGCTGAGATTTTCAGTATTTGTACAACTGAAAGACCGGTTATATCGTGACGGTTTATGAATGGAACCGCACAGTTATGGTACGTTCTCGGTGGAATGTTTAACTGACATTTCGCCATTAGTGTGATTTCAATATTTCGTGGCAGGGAATTCGCTACGAGTATGGTACGTGGATAGGTGATGTTATTGCCATTTCTCCCTACCTGATCGCCGGATCGATAGTTTATCGATCGATAGCCAATACCGATGAAAGCATTGAGCTGTGTGTTGAAATTCTCTGTTCAGTGACACGAACTCGACCCGATGACGATATGATTCGCACGGCATAGACTCTCCCTTGCTCTATATACGCGCTTTGAAACATTTTGAAACCATTCGGAGTTTAACAAGCCAGAGCGGCTATAATGTATTCAGGTTATGACGGCTAATGTTAGATGCCAACTTGGGAGTTTGGGAATGGGGCATTCAGTACAAGATGGCATTTACGAAGATATTATGTACGAAGGAAGAGGTATCTGACATCCTGAGAGTGCCTCCCTCTATTGGCCAACACATCTAAATGTTAATGATAGTATCGAGCTCGTTAATGCCGTCCGACCTATTGCCACCAAACACCCGCCGCTTGTCCACGTCTCGTCTCGCGGTTCCGCCATTACCGGCTCGGCCAATAACAAGGCGTCATTGAGACCACGTGACCAGCATCCTGAAGCGATCCGAGATTTCACGACGTTGGCCAAAGAGGTGTCGACAGTGGCGACCTCGCTCTCAGATCACTCTTTGGGAAAACACTCGGCGTTGTCCTTCGGCCGGAAGCGCCCCCTGGGGACGGGATTTTTATGGGCCTTTATTCCTGGCGTTCTCGCCGTCAGGTATCAAGAGCAATACGTTCTAGCTATGCCCTGGAGCCTGCCTGATGGACACCTTTGTCATGGCCCGTGTTCCATCGCGTTACGCCACCAATCCATCACGCTCGGACGTCCGGATCCCCGAGGGAGCGTTCTATCTTGTCGGAACCTGGGAGCGCCACCTCGCTGCATATCGGAGCAACGGCCCATTAACGGATTACCCCCCGAGGCTCGGTCGGACGCGATCCCTAGACCTCTAACGTAGCGCCCTCTATTGCTCTTGGTCGATAGATTATCGTGCCTTATCCCGATTGATCTTTCGTTATTCGGACGCCGATGTCGTGTACCTTTAAGGCCATTACTTATATTAAGGCCACAGAGACAATCTGCCGGGCGTAATGGGGTGTCCAGGGATGGGCGAGTTAATGGTAATTGGCCAATTTGTCTGGACTCGGCGTGGAACATCCGACAACCATGCCAGAGACAGGCGTCAGACACTTCACACGCAGGCCACTTGATGGCCTGCTACGGCTGTGGGAACGGAGAAATATTATTGTGGGTGTCTCATGGCCAGTGGCTCCGCATGCATGTGAATGTCGTATATGTAGCTAGGTATCCACGAATGATAAACACGCACGCGCATGTACATGTAGGTGTATCCCTATATGTGTATGCATGTGTGAGTGATAATAGACTACGACTGTGTTGGTTGATACAAACACAACATAGGTATGCATTCAGAACTGACAAACGCATACACGTGAAGGTATTTCACTGTGCGTGAATATGTGTGCGTCTGCATTCATGCATGATAAATGAGTACAATCTGTGTTTGGTTGAGTTAAATTAGCAATGATCATATTCGGACACTCAACACATTCATGAACTCACAGTCCTCTTCATTAGAGGTGACCCAAATCCTCAAAGGGCATGGGAAATATTAGTCGAAAGGTCAAACCAAAGCTCCTGTGACGAACGACGCTTCGGACTCTACCGAACTTAGTCACGTGAAATCAAGAATCATCCCCTGCCGTCACGTGACTGGCACATTACCACAGCTGACATCACGTGCTTATGCTGTAATTGGCGCCCTGTCATTACCGACCACATATTTATGGAGTACTTATCATGTGGTCCATCAACATCCAACTTCCGGTATTACCAGCCAGAGTCACGTGAGCAGCCGCGACGTCTACGATCGCCACAACAACGGCAGTTAAGCAGCAGGAGGAAGCCCCATACACTTCCGCTTCGGTCACCGTTAACCAACACGCGTGACGTAGATGGCTACCAACTTCCGGTTATGACGTTGCATCACGACAGCTCGCCCATCGTACCGGCAGAGATGGGACATTTATCAGTCTGGACTGTGGTCGCTCCGGAAAATCGTTTGCCGTAAACATGTAAGAGAAATAATTCTGGATTATTCCGGAGCTTAGCCTCTCATGTCATTCGGGATCATGAAAACGTTTGTAAAAGTGATGTTTTCATCCCCAAAGCAAACGACGGGTATTTCTGCGGAGATAACACCGAGTTTTTAGCTTCTACTGCTTATCGGCGAACGTCCCACAGTGGGCGATAATCGGGGTTTATCACACTATGGTACTCCCTATATACTCTTGTTGTACTTTGAACTCTGATACACCAACCAGCATAACCTGAATGTATTTCTTTTTAACATATCATACCACCATGTATGTATTCAAATGGACACAATGCGGCCTGTAAACATCAAGCACCCAACATGTGGCATACCATAACAATATTAACCACTCAACATGTGGTATACCTTAACCACCTATCTCCTTCAACATGTACATACCATAACAACATCAACAATCTACGATGTGACATACCCTAACATCATTAAACACCAAACATCGAACACTAAATAGCCAACATCCAACAACAAAATCTAATAACAACACATGCCACCCAAAATATCCCACTTCTAATACCCAATATCTAACAAAATACATTGAGCGCCCAACACCCAACACTTTCCAACACATTAGCTAAAGTTCAGGCAGGGCACTGAATATAATCGAAACATGAAACACACACGCGCACGCACACACACGCACACATACACACGCATTCACGCACGCACGCACGCACGCACACGCATATATATATATATATATATATATATATATATATATATATACGTATGCCACACAGAGTGAGCTCCGGTGGCCTAGTGGTTAAGCACCCGGCACTTGGTGCCAATGGTCGCAGGTTCGAACCCCGTAAGAAGTCGAAACTTTTCCAGGGATTAATTTCTCGGTTCACTACATCGTGGGTGGCTGACCACGTTAAATGGCGCTGCCGTCTCCACTGAATTATTTAAAATAAAGGGGGACGTTAAAAACCCCCTGAGGACGTAAAACACTCTGGCAGTGACCACCCTCAGGGTATTTCGGCTCCATCTTTCCGTACTGCTCCCCTGTGAGTGGTGGGGGAGGATATTTCTCAACTACTCCAACATAGAGGCTGTGCTGATTAAGCGACAGCCTGGGGATTCTCCCCGAACAACAAAACCAAAACCGTATACCACACAGACACACACGCATGGACGTACCCATTTACCTTAGTGTACCTAAGACAAGATAGTTGAGATATTACTGAGAGATCAACAAGTGAGGTATTGACTGCCGTGCGTTACAATCTCCGTTAGACAGTTGTCTATTGACTATCGCCACGCGATTCCTCTCAGCATGATTAAGCACCGAACCTGGAAACCAGGTTATAATAGGACTCGACATATTTACATTTCTGAGAAAGGACTACACCCCCCCCCCCCCCACAAGCGCAGTGTGCATTATTTTATGCCAGTTGATTAGCATGCACGTCAACGAGTTCCCAACTATTAAGGATCAAAATAGTTGTTACTAAATATAAGATAGTTAAAATTCTTCTTCAGTGGGTATCGCAACATGGGCATAGCATCATGTTTATGACGCCGTATTTCCATCGTTCTATAGAAACACAAGCAAATATAACTGATCATTTGAAATATCAAGAAATAAGAACACTCACTGAAGCCGTACCATTCGCGTATCCAAGAACAGCGATGTTGAAATCCAGAATAATTATCGTCAATTTATTTGATGAAAATAATGATAAAAATCAGCGTGAATGTATTGACCTTTGACACAGTACAATGCTGTGTTTAATTTGTAACCAAAGAGCGAGCAGCTTATAGACAGGTGACACTTTCCAAACTGAGACATGATTACAGGAGGGCTTAAATGTATCACTGGTTTTAAAACACAGAAAAACAAGAAAATAATTATATTGCGTGCAACAATTATAATAATAATGCTACTACTACTACTACTAATAATAATAATATTATTAATAATAATATTTTATCTGTTGTTAAAGTGGGCTAAATATTCTGAGTAAATAATGAGTGCCTGTTTTCTTTATTCCATTGTACTATCTACTCATCATCCTTATTCATTAATAAGGTTAATTGATTTATTTTTTTACTTTATCGTCGACGGAATACTCAAATAAACATCGGCATGAATAAAATTAGGCCAATCCGGTAGATGGCAGGACCACAATGTGGCACGTAAATTAATTACTAACAATAGCATGCTTCCACACGGTGAGCGATAAACGGGTTGGTTGGCTGTCGAAAAACGGGTTCTAATGTAATTCTCTTCAAACAAAGGGTTCCTTTCGAACAGGATGTCTATAGAGATGATTACAAACATTGTAGTGTGTTCTCAGGGGACTAACAAGCATGTCTGGAGCTAACAAAGCTTGGATGACAGTTTCTTGCGTTGAGAAAACAATGGCGTCGTCTGTCAAAACTTAGTCTCTGGCTTCTGTGGGTTGTTCGTAGAACAGAAAATATTCAAATAACAATGTGTGATATATATGTTTGTTTGTGTGTGTGTGTGCGTGTGCGTGCGTGCGTGTGTGTGTGTGCGTGCGTGTGTGTGTATTGAAAGGGAAGATGCCAACACAAGCAGCTATAACTGTACAGAAATGATTAATGTGTTTACGTCTTATGACAGGTTAGAGTGGACATGTGACACACTAAGCTAAGTAATTAATCCTCATCACACACATACACACACACACACACACACACAGAAAATTACTGTTGAATGTAAACTGTGGTGTCAAAATAGTCTATGATATGTATGTAGCAAGTCACCATTAGGGGTGGATGAACGTTCACTAAGTGAAGAACGGAAACGTATGAACATTAGCTGTTAGGTTTGAGTACATCGTGCTACAGTCATACCCCGCCTTACTGTGATGTAACCCGGATTTTGACGTGAACCTGACGTATTACATTAAATATGAATTTAGCATGTCTTTCGATGTAAATATTTCATTGTATGTATAATGTTTTTATTTTATTTTAAATTATGTAACTTCCTTTATCTTCTAGGTTGTATTTATTTATTTCAAGTCCTTTTATTATGACGTAGATGAAGTAGCTTAGTGATGCAACGTCAGACATAATACCGTTTGCTGAACTGAAATTACTCGATCAAAGTAGCGTAAAGGCGAATTAGACGTAGGCCGAAATGATGTTAATCGCAGCATTACTGTATTTATTAACGATTGGGGCGATATTTTGTTCTAGTCCAATAACAACCCACTGTGAAGTATTGCTACTTTGTTTTTAACTTAGTCATGTCGCTGCCTCCATGTGTAGCTAGTGTACACAACACAATTTTGTCAGATTTACCACTACAGCTGTTATGTTAGAACACCCGAAAGGAGCCTATAAAGGTATAACTTTTCACCCTGATCAATCAACCACTACTGACGCCGGACTTGTTGTACCTTTGTCCCGACTGTTAATATAGGTAGAATATGCTTATTTGAGCCCAGAATGAAGCTCAGGCCAGCATCTGCGTTGTCGAAATGTCTGATATAATAGGTTTTCACAGCAAATTATTGCCGAATGTAAAATGTGATGTTAAAGTAGTAATTTTGTATATGTATTAACTTACCAGTGAACACCCTTGTTGTTTACTGCGAGTTGTGGTGTCAAATGGCACTTTTTGTATGTGCTTTTGCTTTCTCTATGTAGCCTACAAAATACGCTTATATAATATGTATATATATATATATATATATATAACACAATATATATATATGTATATACACATATATATATATATATATATATATATATATATATATATATATATGTGTGTGTGTGTGTGTGTACGTGAGCGTGTGAAAAGATTTGTGTATCTTTAGGTTTGTTTGCATAGGTTTATTTTTGTATAGATATTTAGAGGTATAGGTTTTAAGTTATGTTTAGGCGTTGATCTTTTGAGCCAGTGTTATCATATATATGCATCCTATATCACACACGCACTCACACACATAAACATTCAACAACGGCGCACACAAAGACAGACATATACCACCACACGCTCAACACATGCACACATATACAAACGAAAAACTAATACGGGTATTGTTTACGAACATACACACACAGACAGACAACACATACCTACATACACAGTCACACACCAACACAGATATTGTTTACCGACAAATATTATATTTATCATCAAAATAATCCACAGGCCATATGCTGTATGTTACAAGAGCATAGTATTATATCGACAATTGGCTAATGTTTGTTAAATCGATACGCTAAAAATAATCAACTTTTAGTCTGGTACTCTCTCTCTCTCTCTCTCTCTTCTATCTGTGCGTGTGCGCACGCGTGTGTGCGTCCGCGCCTTTGTAATAGATCAAAAAGCACTAAGGTAAGAAACTAACAAATCGTCATTACATTAGTTGAATGAAACCGAAGTAGTGACTTGCTATGTGTCACCAATAGCAGGGGGGGTTGTGAGAGAGTGAACTAATGAGTGAGTCAGTCGGTTCAGTGAGCCAGTCAGCCAGTTATTGAATCAGTCAAGTCAATCCGTCAGTTCGCGTATATTGCTAAATGTAGAGAAACTGTTAAATAAACATATCAGTTTGTCCGTTTGTCTGTGTGTGTGGTTACAGTCATCTGGGTGTAGGTTTGTCTATCTGTCTATTTGTGTGTGGGATCTTTTTATGTCTGCCGTCTATCTCTCTGTTTTCTGTGTATATCTCTAGCTGTCTGTCCGTCAATCCGTCCGTCTGCCTATCTGCCCATCTATCTACAAGCTAGTTGGCGCATTCCATCTATAATGTGAGTAAGCGGCAACATATCGAATTATAACCGAGGCTTTGCCACCATATTGTCAGACCATTAGTATAACTGTCTACTTTAGATTAAGACTTTTCTCGCCCTTTCTTCTCTACTGATGTAGACCACTTTCTCTCTGTGATAATGGCGACCATATTGTCACAGTATAGCCGTAGAAAATGTCTGTCCGTATTTAACAAGTAAAAAATCACCGAGAAATTAGCATTTGTGGGTATGTGTGTTCATCTCTCTCACTCCCTCTCTCTCTCTCTCTCTGCGCGCGTGTGTGTGGTGTCTGTATGCGTCTCTCTCTCTCTCTCTCACACTATGTGTGTATGTATGTGCTTGTGTGTGTGTGTGTGTGTGCGTGCGTACGAGTAAGTGGGCGTGTTTAAATGCATATCGACTGTATTCTAACACCCAACTATCTAGATCGACAAAACAGTTTAATAGCCATTCAAATTGCTCTTGTTAGGTCCATACTCAGCAATTTTCAATTACACTTTATAATAATTACAAGCAACAGACACGCACACACACATACACACACACACGCGCGCGCACACACACACACACACAGAACACACACACACACACACCACTAGATTAAACTATTAGACTGAAGTCTGCCTTTGTTCAGTGAAGTAGATTTTACATTCTCTAGATACATATTACAGAAACGGCTTATGCTCAGTATGTGCTTACCTTACTCGATACTACATTACAACATAATAAATGGAATGTCCTTCATTAAGTTCTCCTAAATATGTAAGCTAAGGGGGTGACCTTCAGATTTCGTCATTTCTGTCCACAGACTTAACAATATTGATAATTAGCCTGTCAATAGATAGGGCATATCGTCTTATCAGCATTACTGGAGACAACACACTGGTGTTATCTACCATATGTGGCTGGTGAATACAATTTCCGCGTAAAGTGAAAACACGTATTTCCGTTTTTGCATGCGTCAATGCATGCGAGTCATTTGAAATATATATATATATATATATATATATATATATATATATATTATTTAAGCTGTCTTTGTATACGTTTTAGGGTATAATGCCATGGAGGTCAAAAGGCCAAAAATGAGGGAATTGAGGGAAATTGCGGTTTAGCTGGATATTGGCCGGGACAGGACATCATGGCAGGTGATAAAGGTCCAAGTGCTTCATGAATATAGACAGGGCTGGGCAGTAAGGACATTAGGGATTAGTGGTAAGTCATCCTATCCAGCTGTGGGCTGTAATAAGTATAAGAGCGACTAGCGGGGAATAATCCCTCTGCAGGTGTATATAGCTGGGCGATGGCCGACGGTAATACCGTCGGGTTTAAGGCTGACCGTGGGGCCCATCGAGTAGGAGGGGATTTGGCCGGGAATCATCTCTTTCTAGTTGTGTGTATATATAGTTCGGCTACGGGCATCGCGAAGGGCCTACAATGGTCACGCTAAGGGGAATATGGAGATGGGTACTTGGATTCGTATCTGATTTATTTATTAGGGAATGAATCAAGTGTGTTGCATACCGAGATCCGATCGTGTTGTGTGGATATCTGAACCTATCACAGGTATGGGTAGATGGTATCCAGATAGGGATATTATGGAATTGATTTCAGGACGAGCATCTATAGAATACGTCTGGATAGTGTATTCTTATAGCAGTTCTTAAAATATATATATATATATATATATATATATATATATATATATATATATATATATATATATAAAGGTTGAGAGATGATAATGTTGTTCAAGGTGTGACTTGGGAATAATGTCTTTGAGGTTGCTAGTATGCTAAAAGGTGAACTATGGTTGAATAAATTTGAGTTTTAAATTGTTTGTAATTTTGGATTGTCAACGAAATCTGAATAACTATCCCACAAATCTTCTTTATCATCTTATCTATCTATCTATCTATCTATCTATCATCTATCTTCATCTCTTCTATATTATTATTATCATCTATCTATCTACTATCTATCTATCTATCTATCTATCTATATATATATATATATATATATATATATATATATATATATATATTATTTATATAAATTAATAAACACACACAAACATTTATATCCCCCAAAAAGTTTCCCCCGGGTAATAGCCCAGACCAGGTGTCAGTATTTAGGTTTCACTAATATATAAGTCCATGTATGTTTAGATTTGTTGAAGGTATATATTGATATATAGTTATGTTTATTTAAGTTTAGGCTTATGTGTGTGTATATTTATGTACGCATACCTTTCTCCAGCGGCATCATGTATTACAAACAAACAAACACATACACAAAAGCACACAAGCACATACACACACAATGCGAGAGCACCTACCAGGTTGTGTTGCCTCATCCATCACAATCTTATTGTTATCAGTTGGTACTCTCATCATTCCGCGTACAACCCTCGGTATGGTACTCAGCGGTACGATGTCGACCTTCACCTTAGTACACTTGCCATCCCTCTCCAGGATACGGCACAGATCCAGCTGCGCATTGTTAAGCGTAAACCAGCAGCCGTCCTTTTCTACCACCTGTAACTTAGGCAGCTGTCCACTTTCGGCGATCTTCCTTGACACGTCGAGAATGTTCTGATCAGTGCCCGCTGTCAAGAGACAGTTGGTACCAGAATATATGTGATATATTGACGATGGTACCATATAAGTGGTACTTTTGGTGCCACACTTCATATTAGACTTGGTACACATGTTCGTTGTCGCCGGAGTGGTACTCTTGCTTACAGAAAGAACGGAAAAGATCATGGAAAACATCGGGATTACGGAGTCCCGCTTCCGGATACTTTGGGGCTCTTGCTTACTGTTAAACTTCTGGCATACACCAATTTCTCACATCACTTTAGATCGGTTAAGGATTTGTTTCCACTATCCCGATGTTAGATTGCTTGCCTATCGTGTATTCGCAAGACTTCAGTACCGATGTTCCAACAGTTCCTATGCTTTCCCGAAGACAATTATAGCGATCATGAACAGATTGTTTCAACGCGTCGTATCACTTTCCACATGCGTGAAGGTCACGCGATGCTTTCCTATCCATTGAAGCAGGATCTGAAACCTGTATTCTCCTGATCGATATAATTCCGGTATTCTGAGAGATGATTAGACAATCCTGGATACCTGCGTATCTCCTCGCTAAAATTACGTTACCGGAAATGAAGGAGATATTGCAAAATTCGAAGCTCTAGATCCTCCGAACTCCACTAGTACCTCAACAACACGTTCCATCTGGAATGCGTCCTGGGGCTCGTTTATCAAGTTTGTCTAGACATCACTGATCCGGACGTACGCATAACTTCTCTCAAACCATTATCCGCCTGTACCTATATCGAACTATGACCTACGCACTACTGTGCGTATGTACACCATCATACCTTGACAACGTGCCAATATATATATTTGTTTCTCAATCAAGCCACCTCATCAGCATCGAATTATTGTGGATACGACTCTCAATCAAACCATTCCGGACTAACGGTACCTCACCATTACATTGTTCCTAAATCCAATATAACCAGATAGTTGGTATGTGTTTCCCTCCATCAAGCCGCCATCAAGAAGGTATCAGATTGCAAACTTTCACCAACGTGCCATTGCATTTGCATTACTTAATCAAATCATCAGCATTGTATTTTATTTAAGCCTATCCTCACCCGAACCATATGTATTGGCGTGTGTGAGTGTGCGCGCGCGCGTGTGTCTGTGTCACAATACGTATTCCTCAGTTCACTCATCACCGATATGTCAATAACTCTTCCTAACTCACTCAGCCCATCACTAATACGGAGACCGCTCACAGTTTACTAGCCAACAGCCGTCTGCCAGGCGCCTAGTTATTATAGCAGCCTAACAGCGAAAACAATCTAACCCTCGCTCGTGGCTCCATCTACTTCCTTCCGCAGCAAACATAAGCTGGCGGTTGATTGGCTGACAGCGGCCGCTCAATGGCAGCGCTCGGGCGGGCTTGGCGAGTGAGGAATTATTTCGTATAAAAATGGGCAACTAGTTTTACGTCACCTGTTCTATCGATCGCGTAACAATTATAGCGGAGAAGGTGCCCGGAGTTGCGGTGACTGGTGCCTGCAGCTGCGTACCTGATTTTGGTCACTGTCTGCGTAAGCGAGGTGATCCGAGGTGATCCGTGTTAGCTTATGGCTGGTGTCTGTTTGAGAATGATCAAATATTGATGCCAGTGGTGAGCTAATATGGCGATGAAGCTGTAGACTGGATATGTTGGGTTAGTGATAGGTATCGGGTGATTGGCTCGGGAGTGGATAAAACAATAGGACCTGGTTCTTGTATCAAACCCCTAAAACAGCGGCAATTAATTGCATTACTCTGTCATCAATAATAGTGTAGTGTGTATGTGTGTGTGTGTGTGTGTGTGTGTGTGGGGGGGGGGGTCTACAAATACTTGCAGAAATGTGTTGATAAAAACTAGGTAAGCCTCTCTACAAGAGTACGTTTATCTCTCTCTCTCTTTATCTCTCTATGTGTGTGTGTTATGTGTGTGTGTGTGTGTGTGTGACTTAAACTGAACAGTTGGTATAATCCTGACATTACCACGTTCAACCCCAGAACGAGAAAAACTCTGCATGCCTCTTCTACCATACAATTGGAACGTAATAACTAGGCTGTTGTGATCACATCGAGCTACCCAGCTGGAGAGGTTGCTTTAGCTCAGAAACAGAGGGATAACTACCACGATATTAACTCAGCCAGTTCGGAATGACACGAGTGCAACAAATCAGGAACTGCTGCGACTCGTTTCATTGACGTTTTGATTGTCGTTTGCCGATCACATTTTTAATAATATAATTTTTCTTTATTGGCTGGACACTACGCTGACAGCCATAAATAATTGAAAAAAGGTGCGTGGGAACTTTTAATCAATAGCGGCAATGTCATGAAGTTGTGACAAGAACAAAGGACCAGAAAATATTTAACTGTTGTCGGCTGAGCTACAGAACAATCCGGACTTCGGATAGGGGGATGCGTGGAATATGACTGGGATTAAAATAACAAATATGATCATACGGGAAGGGGCTTTTAATTTGTTTTCAGTGAAAAGACTGTTTAAATATTAATCTGATCATGTTACATGATCGTGTTTGAAATAAGCCATGTATACATCTAGACAAATCGGACTTGTCACAATTCGTTCATAAAAATAGGCGTGATCGTGTGTTTTTCACTATGTCTGATATGCAATAAACCAACACGCTATGTAGATTAATTCGTTTAGTACTCGGATGACTGGTAACATTTGGAATACGCTGATTAATTGAGATACGTGAAATACTACTGGGTTAATGTTTAATGCTATATCTAAAGTTTCTGAGACTAAATAGCTATACATACTTAGTATAACATATAGGTGTCCCGTATGGAATCACCCCGTGACGCAATAATTAAATGGTGCGAGCAATAGCAGCACCCGAGGATATCACCGAAATGGTATCACTCAATGGTGTATTATCTATCTACTCAAGCATGGTCGCTCTACATTTTATAACTGTTCACCTTGAACGTGTACAGATACATAGCTAATTTTACTGATCAAATTGGAACAAGCTATCACTTAAATTAGAATCACTATTACATTAGCTTAACATATGACATGAAATTAAAGGGCTCACCATACTAATAGAACATTATTTAAATTTAATTGAAAAAACGAAACAGGTTTTCATCGCCATTCCGGCCGATTTTTCGTCCCACAGATGGAACCTATTTACCACATGATAGCTAAATATTAGACATGAAACTAAAGCACTCACCATACTAATAGATCAATAATTCTTTAAATTTAATTAACGAAAAAGACATTGTTATCGCCATTACAGTCGAGTTTAGGTGTCGCACAGGTAGAACATATTTACAAGCAATAAATCTACAAAGAAAATACAATCAGCATCAAAGCATACTAGTGTGAAAACTATGACGCCTAACTTCAAACCGTATTGAACATCTGGTCACTATATCTATGGCCTGTAGGTAAGAGCTTGGGACTTTCTCACTCATGGTCATGCTGTACGAGAGGTCGGAGGTTCCAATCCCGGCCATGGCACTATAGCAAGGTTTTCTCCGCCGAATTTGCCATCAATTGTAAATTGTATATTTATTTAGAATTATAATAAACCAATAAATCTCTAAGTTGATGAAATATTTGGAGCAAACGAATAGGACTATGTCTCGCTTTCTCGTCTTATACCCTATACACTATATATATATATGTATACATATACATATATATATATATATATATATATATATATATATATATATATATATATTGAGCAACGACAGTGCATTTAGTTAGAGCGTAAGCCTCGTAATCGAAATATCGCAGGTTCGAATCTCCGATGCTGCAATGCTGTCATCTGGCGACTGGTTCACTCAGCCAGAACTGGGAACCTGACAAGACGTGGAAGTTATATATCTGAGTAATGGCATGTGTTAAATGCTCCATTGAGAATGTATGTGCTAGATTGAAGCAGGTTACCCGACAATTTAATCTTGAAGTATTAGACTCAACATACTCGACATTTGTTGCCTAATTGGGCACTTAATCTCATCACTGTGTCGTAGTAAGAAAGGTTGTTGTTCTTCATGAATGTTATCCATTCCAGTTCTCGAAGATTAACCGCATTTTCGCTAAACTATGTCCGCATATAATTCACCTTACAGTCGGATTTATTCTGCGATAATTGTTGAATGTTTACTTAGTTTTACAAAGTGATCGAAAAGTGAAAAAATATTAATGTATGACTGACAGTTTTTAAATATATATCATCACAACAATTTAAGCATTATCATCATCATCATCATCATCATCATGATTATATAAATTTATTACATTTAGTCTTTCATTTAGTTCAATATCGATATCCTAACAAACTAATTAGCTTATGATGTGAGAAATGTTCAGAATGATATGCGTTACATTTCTATAAAGTATATATATATATATATATATATATATATATATATATATAACCTAGGAACCTGTTCGTCAACAAAGTATGAACGGCCGGATATGAGAACAGAAATTTACGTTTAATCGCTATTCAATGTCAACGATACAGCCCTCCAGGGTGAGCCACCACTCAACTTACTGTCAAGGCAAATTCATTCCATTAGTCACATGATTCGATCAGCCTAGCTGTACTCACTACAGAGGGTGTTCGGGTCACAATAATGTCTTGGGGTATTTATATATACGGTACACCACCTAGTGACCGTGTGAAGAAGCTAATTATTCAAGGGATTTATCATTGTACGTCTAGTTCTTAAAGTGTCAGTAGACCGCCAAAGGTATTTGGAATGAATTAATGTTGTGAAAAATATGTGTTATCTAGGAATAAAGTATATTTTTTATATATTGATAACAATGATAATAATGATGAATGAATATTTCATAAGTGCCCCAACAAGCCATTCAAAGGCGCTGTTCAGTGATACCCGAAATAATATGTATGTAAAAATACAACAAGTGATTTGAGTGTTAATCATTATTAATTGCCTAAAGCAACCTCGAAAATGTATGTTTTTAGAATAGATTTAACTTTTTAGAAAAAGGCAAATTTATAATATCCACCGGAAACTTGTTCCATAATGTGGGGGTTGCAATACTAAACCCATAATCCCCGTATGGCGTGTCTCAAGACACGGCAGCTGCAGTAGTATCTGGCTGGATGAGCCGAGTTTTCGAAAAGACATTCTACTGGACACCAGTTCACAGAGGTATTCAGGTGCCATGTGTGATTTATATATTGCTAGTAAAATCTTGAAGCGGAAACGTTGTATAACAGGTAGCTAATGTAGTTTTTGAAATATTTATATTATAATCAGATATGCATTTGTAAAAAAACGTAGACCTTCGAGTGCTGGTGTTTATTATGGGGTTGTAGCATAACGTGGTGAAGCCAAATAGATTATACATCTTCTAACAACATTTAATTTCAGAAGTACTTTAGCCGAATATCAGCAATAAAATGCTCTAAATTCTTGAAGGAAGAAGACAATTTTAACTCAATGTAAGGATCCAGTGATATATACAGTTGTGTGTCATCAGCATACAAGTAATGTTTAACGCCACATCGGTGGACAATAATCACATGAAGACCATTATACGTTGTGAAAACCAGTGAACCCATAACTGAACCCTGTGTTGCACTAAATAACGTCAAAAAAGATTTAAGAGAAGGTAAAATACCATTAACAGGAACTGAGCGAGTTGTTTCAAATCGAATTGAAATTGCACTGTGCATAATAGACTAACGATGTCTTTCAACCTAGTCTAAAATACATTATGCTCAAGTCTATCAAATGCTTTAGACAGGTCCAGAAGAACAAATAATACGGCTTCCCTCGATGAAATAATATTATAATTTGTTATTCGCATCAAGGTTGTTTCAGTGATGTGAGTATTTTTGTAAACAGACTGTCGTGATTATTTAAAGTTATGATCGCGATTAGGTGGTATTATTGGCACCATGATCAAATTAGTTGCACTAGAATCCATTTTGTTTTGGATGGTTCCACTACAGGGAGCTTCTATAACAGATAGCTCTTCCGCTGAGGAGTCGTAAGGCACGTAACTGGTCTTTACTCTAATTGATTACCTATAAATATGTATAATTAGAAAAGAAGAAACAAGGTGAAGGGGTATTCTCCTGGTTACGTAAAAACAACGTCAACAATACTTAACCAAAAGCGAATACTTAGTGTAACCACCACGCTGGGCGATAACTGTCTGGATAACGTAATAGATAAGCAACAACAAAACACAAAAACCAGCAGGAACAACAACAACAATAATAACGAGAATACAGACAAATAATAATAATAATAATAATAAGCTTCATTCTGAAATTCATATAATTAAAGGCTTAAAATAATAAAAAAAACGAATTTTAATGAATAAGTATCATATTCCCAATCATAATCCCAACCAGTGTTATATTCACCGACTCTTTTGTCAGAATGTTTTGCGAACACACAGAAATCAACAGATATATTCTCTTTTATTGATATAGATGATCAATACTCCTTCAAACATAAACTTTCTCATTGACTTTGTAGCCACATTATCCAACAGATAACCAATATATCCGTAACAACAATATATCGTATTCTAGAGTACAATCAATATTCCTTGTTGAAGATGTCAAGCCGTTTCATCAGAGTAATAAACATGATAAAAGGGTACTGTTTTACGGCTACTGTTTTGCATATAGTAGGTTAATTGCGTCATGTGGAGAACACTGTATACAGCTTTGAGGATTAACCAGTAGCCATGTGTGTGTGTGTGCGTGCGTGCGTGTGTGTGTGTGCGTGTGTGTGTGTGTATGTAAGTGTGTGTGGGTGTATATATATGCGTGTATATATGTGAGTGTATATATGTGCGTATATATATATATATATATATATATATATATATATGCGTGTGTGTATAATAGTGTGTGTATGTGCGCGTGTGTATGTGTAATTGTGTATGTGTATATATGTATGCGCGTGAGTATGTGTATATATATACATGTGTATGTGTAAGCGTGTGCGTGTATGCGCATCTGTATGCGCACGTGTGTTTTAAGATACATATATAGAGGCACTGCCTCAGAACATCAACATCTAAACATCCTTTGAAACCTATACCTCCATACATCTATATATAAATAAAACTATACATACTTCAATCCAAATATAAAATATTCTACACCTCCACATATCTACACACACATAGACCTATACATCTGTATGGGCTACTCATCAGCCTGTAGGTCCCAGCTAATCTGATTTTCGTATGTGACAAACGTGTCACCCCTAAAGGGAAGGAGTTGTATCTAAGCTGTGTACAAACGGAAAGTAGCATTTGACACCACAAGTGGTTCAATAGTAAATTAACACACATACAAGATAACTACTTTGATTCTAGCAGTAATTTGCTGTGGACCAAAAGAAATCTATACGTAGAACATTTCCAGGCCACCGATGCTGACTTGAGTTTTATTCTGGATTCGAATAGCTATATAAATCCTACCCATATCAACCGTCCGATGTCGCAAGGGTTATGTAAACAGGCTGAAAAGTTAGGCTTCCGGTACATTAACCAACATACCAGTTTGTTGAACGCGTGATAAGATGTACACTACCTACATATGGAAATAGTGAAGTGACTTAGCTAAACAAAGTAGCAATACTGCACAATTGAATAATTCTAGACTTGAATGAAATATCGCCTCAATACTGAGTAAATATTATGATTTACTCCACCCTAATAGCCAATCCTCATACGTTTCAATTCATTACTTAGTCGTACGGGATGTAACCGGTGAGGGTCTATTCTCATGGTTACGCAGCAACAAAGCCAAGAACACTTTACCAAAAAACGAATTCTTAGATTAACCACCATATTGGGCGATAACTTCCTGGATAACGCAATAGATAAGCAACAACAAAAACACAACAGCCGCAATAGCAAGTGGTATTAGTAAGAGTACTATTACACTAGTAACTGCAATAGTAGGAGTGGTAATAGTAGTAGTAGTAGTAGTAGAAGTAGTATTAGTAGTATTGCTAGTAGTAATGTTTGTCATTATTTTATAGAGCTCCTTGCTTCAAATAAGTATTAATAATTATGTTAGCTTTACTTATAGACACTTGTTATTTCGATCTGTAGACCAAAATAACCTTTTATTAATAGATTATTATCAATTACATTATTTCTTATTTTCTTCTGTTGGTAGTAATTCTTTGGTCGTTTGAGGATGAAATATAGTACTAATAAGGTATATGTGTCGGTCAAAGGTGATGAAGACAAAACTATGTGAAAATAAATTCCTAAGTTCATAAAGATCGGTAGGAACTAGGGTTAATACAAAAATTATGAAATGATCGATAAATAATAGGTGAGAGTATTCTCGACGTGTTGTTGATGGTATTTTGTATATGAATTCTCAACATCTCAGGATCAAATCCCAGTATTTCATACGGAGAAGCGTTTTGTCTTCTCTCTCCCCCTTCTCTCTCTCTCTCTCTCTCTCTCTCGCTCTCTGTCTCTCTCTTTCTCTCTCTCTCTCTCGCTCTCTCTCTCTCTCTCTCTCTCTCTTCTCTCTCTCTCCTCCTCTCTCTCTCTCTCTCTCTCTCTCTTCTCTCTCTCTCTCTCTCTCTCTCTCTCTCTCTCTCTCTCTCTCTCTCTCTCTCTCTGTCTGTCTGTATGTCTGTCTTTTTTCTCTACACACACACACACACACACACACACACACACACACACACACACACACACACACACACACACACACACACACACACACACACATATATATATATATATATGTATATATATATATATATATATATAACTATAAAACACACCACGCACACACACACATACACACACCACACACATACACCACACACACACGCACACATACACACACACACACACACATATATATATATATATATATATATATATATATATATATATATATATATGCTTACTACTGACGTAAATGAAGATTAAATTGAACAATAGCTATTATCTTAAAATGT
>JAODUP010001247.1:115000-138295 GCA_025642065.1 Paralvinella palmiformis
CAACATCATCCTCATCACTATCATCATCGTCATAATCAGCATCGTCACTATATTCATCATTATTATCCATAAGGAAATATTTTCATGGGAAGTTCCGTATGTGTTCAATATAAATGCCTAAAGGTATATTATAAATCATCACGGATTATATTATAAATCATCACGGATTATATTATAAATCATCATGGACTATATTATAAATTATCATGGATTATATTATAAATTATCACGGATTATATTATAAATCATCACGGATTATATTATAAATCATCATGGACTATATTATAAATTATCATGGATTATATTATAAATTATCACGGATTATATTATAAATCATCATGGATTATATTATAAATCATCACGGATTATATTATAAATCATCATGGATTATATTATAAATCATCATCGGATTATATTATAAATTATCACGGATTATATTATAAATCATCATGGATTATATAAATCCATTGTGCAGTTTTCTTTAGTGCACATGGGTAGGTTTTGCTGTGTAATTGGTTAATTTGTATTTTGGGTAGATTATGAAATATTATAAAGGTATTCATTTAAAAATATATTCATATACACACACTGATTATCTGAAATTGGTTCATGGTATAATAAACACCTTAGTGTAAACAATACGAGTTAATGAATAACACACACAATACGAGAACAGCATGATCCAATGCTGATTATAACAATTACCTATAAGTGTAGATAATGATTGTTATTGTTTACTTCCTGTCAACATGAATGATAATATCTCCTAGAAGATGTCTTAACAACAGCTTACGTACAGTCTAGAAGATAGCCATTTAGTAGAATGAAAAATGTGTAACTGTGAACTATTGCCGAAATAACTGGCTAAATAATGTTTATCATTTCCAGTCCATCGTTAAACCTCGGTAATCCAGTAGGGATATCCTCCGATTAAATGCTCTTTTACTTCATCGACAAGTATTTAATACGTATGTCACATGATAATGGTTATATTTACTTGTTGAATATGATTGTATGTATTGGAGAGAAATGTGTTATAATACAAAATTCAACAGACCTTAACTCGACAACTGGTGTTTTATTAGTTAGGTCAACTGGATATTAACCTGTAAATCATTATAACCAGCACGATCATTTGAATAAGATGGCTCTATCGATTGCCCCCTGGGGCAAAATCGTGCCTAAAATCAAAGAACAAAATATACTATTACACTAATTCTCTAATTCGATTTCTCCATCGATATTTCTACACACCTTGGTGTACAATGACGGAATCGTTATTAGCTGTTGAAAGTTTGATTTTAATTAATATTAACGGTCAGTGGCATTGAGTGGAGACTGCCTTCTGGTAGCTTATCTTGGTGACGTTAATCTGATGCGACCATAATCATTGTCAACGTTTGGGTCAGATAATAATATTTATCTCAGATAAAGATATTTATCTCAGATAATAATACTTGTATCATGTAATAATATTTATGTCAGGTAATAAGAGACCATATTTATTGTAATGAAAGTTGGTTATAATTTAATTACATTCACGTAGCATTGATTATTGGAGACGAGATGATTCATGCTGGCTATAAATGTAATATGTTTGCGTGGATCCATGTCTAAGTCGGGTGCAGCTAAATACTGTATATCTTGAGGTGGAATAAATGGGAGATTGAATAACTTTGAATTCGCCGAAGTCGACTATCTCAATATTGTGTTAATAGTCTTAAGTTATATTGAGTACCAAACTTCTAGTCTTAATACACAGAGATGACACTGTACGAAGTCCTGTCAGTTATCATACATATTATGACCACTGTCGACCAACGAAATTGCTGCCGGTAGTAGACCTGTAGCAAAGTGACCACCTGTTGTTATCTGGGGTACCTAGGTGATGTTTATTGCTCGACATTTGATATATTTAGGATTTATTCAGATTTGGGAGACTTTACAAATTACTCTTAATGGTCCTTGCGGCGACATCAATTTCTATATATATGTGTCGGAAACCTGGCGCATTAAAGAATGCGTATGTATATTACATACAATTGATTGATTCGGTATATTAAAATTGAAATATGAAGTACATGGGAGGTAAGACAAAACACACAATAGGTAATATAATGAAGACGATAAATAAACGAAATAAAAGGGTACCTTTCTAATGGCATGGCATGGGACAACTCCGTGGTCTAGCGGTAGCGTGTTCGAGCATATATCACTACCACCCGTATTCGAATCTCGGCGTGGGCATATCCGTTGGTTGTTTCATCTTTAACTTCGCTTCATTACCTCTGGAAGCCGCTTGGACCATTTAGCCTACCAAGTGACCTTAAAGCACCAATCATCATCATCATCATCATCTGAGAGCATAAGCTCAAACTGTTTATACGATATTCAAGAATCCATATCTGTGAGACAATATAAATGATATTTGTTTGTATTGATGTTTTTGTAGTTGTAGTTATTTTTGTTGATTAAATGTATTGCTGTTATTCAGTATCTGTTGTCACAACAACGGACTATTGACGTCACACTCTCATCGCTCGTTATCTTTCTGTTGTTAACATAAAATATAAACATCTCATCCATCAATCAATCTGGAGTGATATTTGTGTAATATATCTTCGTCTTCTATATTTATGCCACTTATTACTATGCGAGTATTTTATGACAGCCCTTATTATTATCAGTGACTAAAGTGAGTGATTGTTGTATACTCAAAGACACATACACATACAATTGTATATGATATATCAAGATCTGGGTTTTCCTATTGGAAGGGGTGATGGGGAGAAAATCCGGTTGGTTCCATTGTGAATGTAAACTAATTTAGCTGAATAAACGAAACATTTATCATATATTACGTATTATAGGTTAAAGAAGTAGTTTTACCGATTCAACCATTCAAAGATTGAGGTAGCATTGCATAGCGAACCATTCGAAACAAAAGACAAAGAATTAGGTAACCTTTTCAAATATTTATTTTGGTAACTTTTATTTCTTTTAGTTCAGATTATCATCATCCCATTTTGCCACATTTAGAGTTGATTGCGGGTGTTTCCCTAGAACAGACTTAGAGTGAATTGTACATAGATGGCGGTATTCTCTTCACTTGCCCCTTTATTTAACAAAGGCTATCAGTACGAGTTCATCCGATTATGCATGAAACGCAGGTTTCTTCGGAAACGTACTGTTGGGGGGGGGGCGTTAATCAGTTAGTGGATGCACACATATATGGCTCGGCTTCCATGTATGTATATATTTGTAATTAATCATAGGAAACAAAATATGAAAAACGTAATTAATAAAGGACATAATAATACCTAATACATTGACAACACGATGACAATACGATGTCATGACAAAATGGCTACGGTTTAATATAGGAAAATATACGATGTGGCAAATTTAGCCGGTATGTGTCAACTAATCAGAGTTAACCTTATAATACGAGATTAACTCAGATAAAATATATAATACAAATACAGTCTTTCTTATTTTTAGCTGTTGGTGCATATAGTAACACATTTATTTAGATAAATGTTCGTGCAATAAATAATAACAGCGTGTACTTACTATGCATTGATATCTGACAGTCACGGCACATTATGTGAAAGTGAATACATTATAAAAACAAGCGTCTATTACTCATTCATTAATATACTGTTCGATCAATGGACCTGTATATTATTCACAGTAACACTAACTGTAAATCTTCGTTGATCCTGAAACGAACAAACTGGCAGTAAACAATAACACTCTCTTTATATTCTTAATGAAAAGATTAACCTGAAATAGACCATGACAGATTTATAATAAAAACTGTGTCACGCGACACAGGAATCTTGATAGCATGCTGCTAAAGGTGTTACTAAATCGAGGACCATTTGGTTAATTTGGTATTGCTCACTCACTCACTCACTCACTCACTCACTCACTCACTCACTCACTCACTCACTCACTCACTCACTCACTCACTCACTCACTCACTCACTCACTCACTCACTCACTCACTCACTCACTCACTCACTCACTCACTCACTCACTCACTCACTCACTCACTCACTCACTCACTCACTCACTCACTCACTCACTCACTCACTCACTCACTCACTCACTCACTCACCCACCCACCCCACCCACCACCCACCCACCCACCACCCTCACTCACTCACTCACTCACTCACTCACTCACTCACACTCACTCACTCACTCACTCACTCACTCACTCACTCACTCACTCACCCACCCACCCACCCACCCACGCGCCCGCCCACTCACTCACTCACTCACTCACTCACAATTCAGACTCTACAAGCTTACAAACCTTTCATCAAGAAAGAGCGAATAAAAACTGGAAAGAAGTTTATGTTTCATCAATCTTAATGGTCAACCCTCCAGAGAGCGTCATTACTAAAATGTGAGTTAAACGTAAATTCATTCCATTAGACACGTGATTCTTTCAGCCTAGCCATCCTTACCATGGAGGATGTTTAGGTTCATACATTGTCTACAGGAATTAATATAAATGATAAGATAGTTAGTGATAACGTGAAGATTCTAATCACTCCACCTATTCATCATTGTAGACCTGGTCGTTAAAGTGTCGATAGACTACTCCAGACTCGTGAAAGGAATTAATGTCCAGAAATATAAGTTTCATTTTGGAACAGAATTGTGTATGTGCGGGTTGGAGTGTGTGTTGTATCTGTGCGTGTTCGATTTGTTTTATTATTAACGGTAAATCCCAATTTTCACCGCATTACCATCGCCCCTTGTTGTCTTCCTGTTCCTTAAATAATATACAAATATCTACTCCACCTAACTCAGATCGCGTGTTAATCCATTCATATCTTCATGGTCTATGTTTATGTTTCATTTGTTGCTAATGAAGTACTATATGTCAGTTCTTCTCTTCATCAGTTGCCCATCTGGATTTATAAATACGTACACATTTAGATTTAGTTAAAGATGAAGCGATTAGTTCACGAAATTGTGGGAAGACATTTGGGGCGGGGCCAGTAAAAGGACTCTTTACATTGATTCTACAGAGCAAAGCAGCCAAATGGGTATAACTTATACATTATAGATATCAAAAATAGCATTAAGTTTCAAACATTAACATATATTTTCGAATCAAAATATTCGTATTAGAAAAGTTAATTTGGGGTATTTATTTGAATAACTCTTACTGCTTTTGTTCTACATACAAATGTTATAGAGGTATCTGCAAACAATTGTATTAAATATGGAGAGATGTATTTTAACTGAACACAAATACGTGTATTATTCATTGGCATACTCCAGCTACCTACTTGTTTGTTGAGTTCGGAATCAATAATGATCTTTGGTTCAATCTTTCTCATTCCAAACGAGAACTGTATCCGTGTCTGTAACAAGACTAATTTATAATCACAAAACCCCAAATTAATCAAAACTAATGTTAACAATAGACAATGGACCTGTCAGTAGGAAAAGTGTTAAATAAATATCAGGGATCTATTGAAGAAAGAATATAAATAGTGTATTCGGTATTGGCCGTACTAATTAGGTCAAGTTAATTCGTACCGAAAATTAGTGCCTAACTTAGGTCGGTCTCATGATAACGGGGTCATCCAATCAATAAAGTAACGCCCCCACGCTAACTGCTAAACGATGCCTATACACGAAGCCTCAGTACAGGTTTGTATCAGTTGACAGTAATCGGATTAGGTCAGAGGGCAAATTCCCAAGGACACTCTCCCACATGCTCACACTTCTTATGGTGTCAAGGAAATCCTTCAGTAGAAATTCACACATTTATCAGACAAATGCAACGGGGGGGGGGCTGATAATGGCGCAGTGGTTAGGCTAGGGTTCTAATAGAGGCGAGGGACTTCTGTTTGTGGGATATATCATTCTTATTCCAAACCGGAACTTACTATAATAATAAAAGAACAATTAATCAAAACAAATATTGATAATAAACAATGAATCATTCGCTATGAAAGTTTCAAATAAATATATGGGATATATAGGAAAAAGAATACATTCAGCGTTCATCGCAGCATTAATAAGGTCAAGTGGATTCATGTCGAAGGTTGATGGCTAACGCAGATTGGACCTATGATAAAGGGCAGATTCAATAAATAAACTAACGCCTCCGCTAGTTCCTAAATATTGTCTATGGTCTAAGTACAGGTTTTTCCCAGTCGACACTAACCGGGTTAGGTGAGAGTGGTAAATTCCAAGGATACTCTCTATTATGCTCATACGTCTTATGGCGTAAACGAAGACTATCAGAGAAAATCCACACATTTATCTTACAAATGTCGAGGAAGGTTGATAACAACGCAGTTGTTTACACCTCCAGGTTAGGGTTCTAATAAAGATAACATAGATGTGTTTGTGGGATATTTCTCTGTGGATTAACTGATCGACCATAAATCCCAGGTCTATCTAGACAAGTGTTATCACACTACTCACCATTCACTTATTAAGAATTAGGAACTTGCCATCTACGCACGCGCTATTTCGTACACTTAACTTGGATTCAAGACGGTCTCATATCTGCCTGGTTGGAGCCTGACTTTTGTGAGTGAAATAGTGATTAAGTTGTAATTTAGCCTGGTCACTTGACACACCGGGGATATATTGCCGAAGGGTTAGTCCCTATGGAAATGATATTACAATCGAAACAAATCCGTTTGAAGATCTTCAGTATAATGCTCTACCAATCATGTTACCGCCCTGCTTCAGGTTGATGGATTTATCTCTGATTGAGCCAAAAACGTGAGTCAAACAGAAGTACAGAAACGTTCTTCTTTCGCAGTTATTGATATGATCTCTTGGTTCCTTCCTTCCCCCTCAACTCATCTCTGATCGCCGCTTTAGAACGCTTCACCGAGTTGTTCAGGATCAGCATATCCAGTACCGATAATTGTAATTGTTCCTGGTACAAAACTACCAAACATATATTTTGTCTGAATGTCGATTTTAAGTGACATTGATAAAAGGGGAAGTTCCGAATAACTCGTCATTGATACAATCATTCAGTATCAGTCTTTTTGTATTGTGATGGTAAAATTAAATGACCATTAACTGTTACAAACAAGAATCTTCACTGTTGACTATTACTCTATCTTTAGCTAAATGCCACAGGTGATAGGTTATATGTAGAGATGATACTTTACATATACTAGTGTCTGTCTTCTAAATATAGCGCAACAGGTTTGTAAACAACATATATACCCAATAGATAGCATGAGGCTTACCTCTTGAGAAACGTATCAGTTAAAAAACTCATTTTGTAACAAAACCATATTAGATGGTTCTTTAATTATGTGATAAATAACAGCAACTCAAAACTAATTCACCACAATTAACCGTTAAGGTAAAGTTGGATAAAAGCATTAATGTTACCGTGCTGCTGGATGATGATTATAAGGAAAATTTTAATATTAATTAAAGTATTTTTGACCAATAATGTAAACAGCTGCTGGTTTGGTGGTCACCTATGTTCATAAGGTAGGTTAATTAGTTTATGTGAAGGACAACAAGCAACCTGTAGGCGGGTGTGTGTGGGCTTGTGTGCGTCCGTGTAAGTGTATGCGTGTGTTTGAGGCTACATAAACAAAACCAAATTTAAATAACCTATTAATATATATATATATATATATATATATATATATATATATATATATATATATATATATATATACTCACAAATCCTCTATAAATGTGGGTTACTAATCAGCCTGTAGTAACAAATGTATCACGCCAATAGAGAAGCGGGTGTATGTAAGCTATGTACAGAAAGTGGACATACCCCCAAAACAACATGTACAATTTTACACCACCGCTGGCAGTAAACAATTTCGTTTGACATCAAAGATTTACATAACACAGGTAAAAAAAATTTTTTCGATTGACCCGAAAAGCAGAAAACATAACGACGCCGAGATTGGGGGGGCGTTTGGCTTTTTTTTCTGGGATTAATAACTGAACACGAACGAAAATCCCTCAATCTGGGGGGGGGTTTTTTTTTTTTTTAGTAAATACTAAGATTTACTCAAACCTAGCAGCTAATCCTCATACGTTTTCGTTCGTCACCTGTTGAACCAACATCCACATTTAATTTAGTATCAAGCAGTCGATCGATTTTTATTTAGGAACTGGATACAATGAGACATGAACAAAATTATGTTTGGAAAGCTTACATCCTAGTTAGTAGTCCTTGATTAGTAGGAATATAGTCGTGTATAGCATGTAACCTCAAAGCACTATTTTATTATTTAATTTGTTTAAAGGTATCACATCCGTATTAAATTTTATGGTATTCCATAGCTTCGAAAATATCATATAAAGATAATGATGCACGTATGATAAGACAGGACAAAACATGTTGGTCATATGATTATACATGACTACACTGAATCACCCCACCCACACACATACTAAAGCCATACCCGCCCATGATATATCAGACCTATAAATATAAAATTATAATCCAGTTAGCTGTTGTGGGGATTAAATTAAACCACAGATACACGTTGTCTATTTGACATGAAATCAGAGACCCAAAGCTGCGAATGATACGTAGGGGTTATTCTATCCATACAGTCAACAATTTTCCTATGTGAGTGTAACCTAATAATTCACAATATTGGGAAAACTCTGCCCGCAGCTTAATACCAAAGGCCGGAATAATAAATGCCTCCAAGAATATAAATCCATTAAATAGCATTATATATATATATATATATATATATATATATATATATATATATATGTTGTGTGTGTGTGTGTGTTTGTGTGTGCGTGTGTGTGCATGTGCATGTGTGTGTACGTGTGTGGGGTACGTGTGTGTGTATGTGTGAGATTGCGCGCGTGCGTACATTGATTTGTTAGGTTATGTATTGGATGACATGCTAACTTAGCTAGTACATTAATTGTCTAGTATATGGTGGTTAAAGACTATATTTCCACAACTCCCAATAGAAGATGATTAAAGTCAATTAATCTCTTAACAGTTTATGTTTCCAAACAAGGAAAATATAGTATTTTCGAGTGACAAATGATCTCGCCTAGATAATTGTATCGCGAGATACTCGCGTGGCAGTTGCAAAAGTGTAGATAAGTAGAGTGACATGAAAACACGTATTGAACAATGCGACTTTACTACACAGTTGGAAATGCATTGATGTTTAAGAGTATTACTGAACTATCCAAAATTGCTAATCTAAGGTATTTTTATTTTCTCTGATAGGAAACGTCTTATGTATAATCCACGTGGGACATAGAGTACCTAGCTATCTATGGTAACCCATCATCGTCGAAGAATGTATTCATTTATATTTATGACTGAGCCAATCACAAACCGTTGACCTTCAGTTATATAATGGACCCATTCCCCCGCCCAAGTCTACAAGTTATAAAACAAACGGAAGATGTTTCATAAGATTACCAATACCACTTCACGTCTAATACTGTCAAACTCAATAATAATCGATCACCCCTAATTGATTCCAGCTGATTGTGGAAAGCATTATTTATAATCCTTTCCGTGGACATGGTACCATACAGGTAATGATGATTGATGATGATTGATGTCCTACGGCCACTTTGTGCACTTGCTAGGCTAACTGGGTCGAGCGACCTCCAAAGGTAATGAAGCGAGATACCGTACAGGTCGAAGGTAATATAATATATAACAATAGTACGATGAGATTACAATGAGAATAAATTATATTTTATGTTAACCTTTTTGCTATTCATCAAATGTAACAATCAGTCGTCTTTATTGTATGGATAACATTATAATGCCTTCCATTGAAAACATATCCTTATGTACTAAATAAGACATTAGGCGAGACCAATTAGTGTACAGAAGAAAGCATAATGAGTAATGCACTAACTATGACAATACTAAGATCCAGAGTTTATCATATAAATAACCAAATAAATAAGTCTAGACATTAATTGTTATTATTCATCACCAGTGAACATGATGATGATGCATCCAGATCAGTCCATCATAACACACACGGATGATTACATATAAAGAAATGTACTAACAACAACTTATATACAGTATATACAGCATAGCCATTTACCGGAATGATAACTAAATAAAACTTACTCAATGAGGCATAATATGATTATGCACCTTTTAATATTAATATAATTGATAAATCTCAGTTATCCACGATGGATATATTCCTGATAAGTGTGTGTCTTTCCTCCATCGAGTGGTATTTATCACGTATGCCATGGGATAATACTCACAATTACTCGTTGTATGTATCGGTAAATAGCGATAATTTGTCTACTCTTAAACAACATGATATACTTAGAACCAATACATAGTACATATTTAAAAAGGGTTTTAAGGAACCAATTTCAACATAATCTGGTCAACTGATTGCTTAGTGCTTCTGACGACTTACATCAACTTACAGTTCATGGTGTCAGAGATGAAGGACTCCTGCAGGCTGCAAATTCTGATTTTAGGATTATCAACTTCTCAAACATTATTATCAAAATAACATACACCAATAAAATCAAAGCAAGGAAAATATCATTCTCACACCATTTCTCTAAATCGACCTTTCCACATAGCTGGCATCGAAATGTTGGGTGTGCAGCCATGTTATCACTTCAAAGCCTGAAAAGGTGAACATCATTCAAATATTATTGATGGATTCTCTTGATTTTCAGGGTTGCCATACAAGGAATATTTCTGGGTTGAGAGTGCCTGGCAGTAACTTAACTTAGTGATGTTAATCCGATGTGTGCTGACAGTCCATGTCATCCTTAGTATCAAATATAACCATTTATGTCAGGTAATGCTATTTGGGCGTGTTCTCTATCTTATTCGAAAACAGAGATCACATAAAGATGGCTATGGAAAGATTAAACCATGTTTATATCCATGAACACGTTTGATACTGCAAAACTTCAATATTATGAGCTAAGATTACTGCTACGTTGAATACAGTCGAATTCTCCAAAGTTGACCATCCTTATATTGTATTACTAATAATAAATTAGATTTTGCAAAAAAAACCCACATTTGATCATCTTACACAGATTACACTAATCTAGTTATTTAACATATCCCCGACCACTGTCGATTTCGAACTAACATTACACAATCACTACAAAGTGAGCACCTGTCGTTGTTGAGTGTAATAATAATAATAATAATAATAATGAATGTTCTCTCAAAAACTATATTAATGGTGTTTTAGCATTTATAATCAACACATGTACAAACTACTATGAATCAAAAAACAAAAAGTGGTATCACATTGATACCATATTGAAATATTGTCTTAAATATTCACTGAATGGCTGATTGGCATGTTATAATGCGAGAAGAACGGCTTGTTCATTATGATATCGAGAGTATTATAATTGTACATTGTGTTCTCTACACGGAATGAAATGAAAGATTTTTAGCCCAATTAAATCTGGAAGTAAATAAAATTAGCTTTTGAGATGCTAACTTCAAACTGTTCATCAGATGTAAAACAATCCAGATATGTGCCACAACATAATTTTATATATATATCGTTGTTTTTTCATTGCTCTTATTGGTGTTCTTATTGTTGTGATATATTATCTTCTATGTTTATCCCGTATTTTATGACAGTTCTTGTTTCCGCCAGTGACCAAAGTGAGTGATTATTCTGTAGTCAATGTGATAGTAATATGATATTTATGAGGTAGTTGTAAATTATGTAATTGATATGCTCACATTCCGCTTTTAGTATATACGTGCTAGAATCTTATATAAACAAATAATAATGGTGACAATACGTCCCTCATCGCACCAACAATTGCACAAACGATTTAGTCTGATTGAATGCAGGTTTGTTTTAACAGAAGTTGGATATGAACATTTGTAGGAAAAGATGTTTAATCTGGACGTGATTCAATCTAGTATTAATTGACGTAGTCTACATATTAATTTGTCGGATTTAGGATCAAGCATGATGTTTATCAAGATGGAATTATCTAGTTATCCATCCACGGACTGTTAAAATAATAAAACATGGTAAATTGATTAAATAAAAATATTGACTATAAACGATGGATCAATCAGTTTTGGTATTATAAATTGTTTTTAAGAAAGAGAACACAAATCATACTTCAACTTCCATAATATCCAATTGCGTGATACCAAAAGATGCCGTAGCACGGTATAAATAAGGAGCTCTTCTCGTGTCAACTGAAGGAGGCACGTGCCCCTCTGTACCACCCCCCCTGACAACCCTAGTGTACACCTATCTGTGTTTTGCTCGTGTAGTGAGTCTCGGTATCTGGTGAAGTGGTTTGGCTCAACATTTACATGGATAGACCTCACGGGTGGGGGACAGAAATACATACCGGATTTTACTTTCCCCTTTATGTAACAAATGCTATCAGCAGAAGTTACAAAAGTTATCTTTAAATGGTTGGTTTCTTCATAATCACAGTGTTACATCAACTTTACTGCCATTCTGAGTTGGGTTAATATATTGGTGCATGTTTATGCTAATAGAAATACAGTAATTCTTATATTTAGGTTTGTCTACGTATAATGACAAATATATTTAAATAAATGTTCCTTTAATAAAGATTTCCATTAGAGTAGACCTACTTTGACATATGACTGTCAGAGCACATTATGTGACACAAACAAATAAGAGTTTTAGCGATGTGTATCAACTTATTGAATTGAATTACAGATTAAAATGTGTGGCTCGCTAGTTCGAACCTATCTACCCCATATTCATGTTTCTTTGGAATACTAGTTAACAGTTTAATAAGTGTGCGTATAAAACTGGATGAAGGATCTAAAGTGATTTTGGAACTTCTTATTGGCAACTAAATCTTGGATCATGCAGAACTACGTTTAAGGAAATAAGGTTTTAGTATCATTATATCGATATAGCGGGCATTTTATTAGCTGGCAGAGAATTATGAATCATCGTATTTTATGTCACACAATCTTCTTCTTCCGGCTATCGTCGACGGCACGTTGTCAACTACCTGACTTCTCATATTATCATTCAGTTTTCATTACACAAAAACGAAACCCTATAATTGTGCATACTACACATTTGTGTATTTCTACCCCGAAACAGCTGTTCTACATATCCTTTGCTCCCACAACGGCCCATAACCTGTAGCTCAGCCATTGTTGTCGTTTGCCATGTGTTTATATCGCCGTCCTGGCTACCTTATTCAGCCAAATATGATGATACGTTCATTAGCCATGTTTCATAACATGTCTCAATGACTATGGAAGTTAGTCTACTGGGAGCTTAAGGCACTGGGGTGGATATCTGACCAGATATGCTGGCAATCCTATGGGTTAGTCAGTGCTGATGGACAGGTTCTGGGCGACAGGTGACACACGACGGCTTAACCATCCTTTATTCTGGACATAGAGATACACACACACCCGTGGAGGAGCCCTAGTAATCTCCAAAGAGAAGGCCAGCACCTTGCTGGAATGGAAACCGATCAGTGATAGGATGATCGCAGCATGATCCAACCCCAAACAGTGCAAGTATCCCGTAATTATGTAACGCCACAACCAATGCATCTGACAAAGAGGACAAGGAATATCGATATGAACAGTTACAACAGGCAGTCACTAAAGTGTCACAACATGACATGCTTTTGATCATCGGAGGCATAAATGCCATACTTGGCGTTGAAAACTGTAACTGTGAAAGGGCCATAGGCAAAAGTGATTGTGGTATGATGAATGAAATGGTGAACGTCTTGTTCACTTCCTTTTAAACAACAACTGTGTAATTGGAGGTGCCATCATTGCAAACCTGGAAATCACGTGATGATATAACAATTAACCATATTGACTACACTATCCTAAATACAAAATAGCGCAGGCGCCTTTGAGATGTGAGGGTTTGCCGTAATGCTGCTATGTACAGTGACCAATATTTGATAAGAGCACGCATCAAATTGAAACATCACAGGATGGTGCCACAGAGTCAGGAAACCGAATACATGTCACAGGGCACATGCCCATTCACCAAACATGAGTTTGATTTGGAGTTAAGAAACCGCTTCAGTGTGTAAGCAGACAAACTGTGGGGCCAACGCCAAAAGTGTTGGGACACATAAGAACACTACTTTGGTACTCCAAACAACAACTGTGTAATTGGAGGTACCATCATTGCACACCTGGAAATCACGTGGTTAACATGGGGAATATGGAAGAGTATTGAGAAACGGAAACAACTCAAAATCAAGATGCTGAGAACCAAATCACAAAGGTTCCAGCAACAGGTCCAACAAACCTAAAAAGGCAGAGAAGGAAGAGAAAAAGACTGCCAGGAGTAATGAAGTCCTTGGTGGAAGAGCTAGCAGCAGAAGCTGAGTTTGCTGCAGCTAGGAGTGATCAATATATATTAGATCATCAAACGTCTGGTAATCATGGTGATCACTCTGCTCCCGTGTAAGCCAAATATGGCAGCGCTATTAAAACTGAACGTGAACAAGCCTATTGATGGGTTGAACAATTCTGTCCTGAACCACCCCAATCCCTATGAAGCTTATAATCTTCCACCAGCACCAGACAACCTCAACATCGACACCAGACCTCCAACAGAAGCGGAAGTCAATAACGCCATCAAAGCTATGAAGAGTGAAAAAGGCCCAATCATCCACCAGCATACTGAAATGTTGCAGGCTAACTTCAGTAGAACTACCTGATTCCCGACTGACTTGTTCGAGACTTTTTGGGACAATGAGACTATCCCAAATGACTGGGCTAAAGGACTCATTATAAAGCTCCATAAGAAAGGTAACCTTCACGTTTTGACGAAGAATCACACTGTAGTCAATTACCCAAATGTTTTCTGTAGAATCATTCTTTGTAGAATTAAAACAGCTATTGACAAGAAGAGAAGGGGAACCACTTACCAGATATTTGCATTGAGATACATCATAGAATAGATCCTAAAATGTAACATCCAACTGTATATCAACTTCATCTATTTCAAAAAGGCCTTTAACATTAACCAACATGACGCCTTATGGAAGATCCACAGATTCTACGGATAACTTTCAAAGATTATTTCGCTGATATAAAAGTTTAACAATATTTTGAATGCAGCATCATCCTCAGTAACGCACACTCTGAATATTTCCCATTGAAATATGGTGTTAGAGAGGGAAGTGGCTTCTCGATAAACCAAGAGGTAGATAAATATATATGTATACATCCAACTAACTACACCTGTCATCTTTAATGGTGAAATACCATATCACCATCAGCAAGGTACTAGCATAAATGGGGTGCTACCTATTTCTCTACATTTATCGTGGAACTGATAACTACTTAATATACAGTTTAATTAAGTTTATTTTACAATAGTTCTCAAGCATTTTCTTTAGGTTTACTAAATGGCCCAAAAGTGAAAGAAACGTTTTATGACTAAGCGGTTTCAAACACTTGATTAAATCCAAAACCACGAAAAAATGTATGTATTATCGCAAAATCTATGTATCATCATGATGACATAAATATATTGGATTCAGTTTTGCCTTCATTCCAAAAAATATATGCGGAATAATTGAAGGGATTATTATGTTAATTAGACTACAATAGTTATCATTATGCATTCCATCTAACTAATCCTGTATTTATATCATGCCAGGTTGACTCCATATAAGGATTACCAATTATTAATGTTAGTTAATGTATATTACAAAATATAATAATATATACTATATATATATATATATATATATATATATATATATATATATATATATATGTTAAATTGTTATAACGAAATTCAAGGGAGCTGGGAAGTGATTTCGTTATAACGGAGCATATGTATTCCCAGTCTCTGAACGGATGATGAAAACCAACAATTAATTTATTCTACATTCTTCTTTTATTTCTAAATCTCCTTCATGATTTTATATGAAAAAATGTGTTGCGTATCAGGCAATTACTGAATATAGATACTCAATATTGCAAACTAACTAATTTCCGTGAACTTTTCTTAGGGCATCGGTGTTCTTCAACCACGTTGATAGTGTCCTACACGGAACACCATATTCTTCAGGTTTTGTCAACTTTGTCAAGAACTTGAAATGTTGTATCAAGAGATACAAGTTTATGTTTGCTAGCCATTGCGATATTTCATTACTGATTCTTTGCGTTGTATTTCGGGGAGATTTCCCATGCTGTCGCTTATTCAGAGCACAACCTCTATGTTGGAGTGGTTGAGAATAGCTCCTCCTCACCACTCACAGGGAAGCAGTACCGAAACATGGAACCAGAATACCCCGAGGATGTTCAATGCCATAGTGTTTTACGTCCTCAGGGAGTCTTTAACGTACCCCTTTTATTTTACTACTGATAGAAAATTATATCATGCGACACAAAACCCTTTGGAGTGACATGTGTCATACTGGTTGTTGCATTTACGATTGCACTGATCACAACAGTCGTTGGACTGACTGACAATTGAAATTTCAAACATTGTATTTCGTTATAACCAGCGCGATGTATATTGATTCAGTGTTGCTGCGATCGTTGCATAAAACTTTCGTTATATCCCAGTTTCTTTACTATGGAAGTGAATGGACCAGCTAACCACTTCGCTTTAAGATACCATTTCGTTATATCCTAGTTATATATAAACAACTTTTAATATATATATATATATATATATATATATATATATATATATATATACACCTCATCTATCATATGACATTTCTCTCAGTCAGTCAGGCATAAGTTATATTTATTTATAACCAAGACATTGGCTGTGATTTGTCATATTGGTCTGTTTTGGCATTGGCTGTGACATATTATGGAAAAGAAAACAATTTAGCGGGTGTTGTTGTATGCGTGTGTTTGTGTGTGTTTTATAGTTTCTGTAGATTGTAGAGTTTGTGTGGCCTTTAATAGAATGGACTAAGGTAAATATATATCATAATACGTTTAAAGGAGATACCATGTGTCTTCAAGTAGCATTTGAAGCGTGATTAAACTGGATGAACATCCAAATGATTTAAGTATGATTCATTAGTAAAACAATTACTGCTATGCAGGTTGAGAAACATTAGCTATGAAGAGTAATAATATAAAAACACTTAATGAATAAACTTTGGTTGGCTGGTTGTACAATATGGCACCCACAAATCCATTGATTACCTTTACCAAAACGTAAATACGGTTAGGTGTGCATGTCTGGAACTACCCTGTTCAGAAGATCATCACCACCAATGAGGCAGATAAAACTCCTATTATATTGGAAGCTATGGTCCTGTTATTACGTGCCCAGGGACAATCCCTCAAAGACAGCTATGAGGAGCGTCTTGCGGAAAAAGATAGTCAGATAGCTGATCTAACGGCCAGAACCCGAGACCTTGAACTCAAATGTGATAGGCTTGATCAGTTCGGCAGGAGAAACTCTATCAGGGTTCGTGGCATCCCCGAGTCCAAGGATGTATCAGCTCCTGAAGATACGGATCAAACGGTGATTTAAAGCTTAACAAGACCAGCATTGACATCGCCAGATGGCATAGAGTCGGCAACCGTGACCATGACAGAGATATTTTGGTAAAATGTGTTAAATTTGAAAACAAGATCAAATTTATGAAAGCGAGAATGAGCCTGAAGGCGAAAAAGCCAGGAGTTTATATAAATGAAGACGTGTCCGCTTATTCGCCCTGACCAGACGTTTGAAACGTGAGAAAGTAATATTGGACACTTGGACAAAAACAGGCGCAATATTCGTGAAGCTACGAAACGGGGAAATCAAGCAAATTGTGTCTGATGAGATGTTACATAATTTGTGTGATAACCTGTAGATCGAAGGGTGAGGTAAACACTTAATTCCATCTACATGTATCAACTTTATCTATATGTATCACCTCTCCAATATAAACTGAATATATAATACTGCTTTTACAACTTAGTCAAATATAACTTATTTCTAACTTATTAAAATTCTTACTCTCCTAAAGTAGATGAATCCAACTTACATCCTGACGTATTCATGAAATATATTAGCATCTCTTTGCACTATCAACTGTGTAATAAGCTCTAATCTACTACAAAGTGAAATTTTGCTGGATTATTTCCTATATCTTAGTGTAACCAGTATTTGTTAAACTCTTATCCACATGAATACTGCTATAATACACATCATGTTATGTAACTATAACATCAGCTGTATCATTCATTGTTTATGACCACAGCTGATTGCGATGTAACACGTGGCTCACCCGTTATTCTATAACCATTCAAATGGTATCTTCTTTGTTTCAAGTGTACATATAAGAATGAGTCATTCCTTGTTGTATTGAATGGGCCTGTCACATGTTCTATGCTATACTGTATATTGTTCTGCTAGTGGTCGTTCCACATGGTTTGACCATCCTTTGAAGTCATCCACTATGTTACCCAAGCCAAATTGTCAATATCCGATTTTTATTTCCCAAAAATTAAGCTTCACTTCTTATCTGCCCACTAGGAAGGTAGATTTCCCCCCCCGTATCTAGCATCGTTCATGCACCGTTATTATCTTCAATAGACCCATTGCATGATGACGTCTAAAACCAAAACAAACCAGGTGCGCTTTGCATTATGGGATTTATAGGGGGTCCGCTGAGCGATAATCCCGTAATAATCCCGCCATTTAACCATTTGGATGAAAATGGAGATTCGCCTCTTGGACAGTGTAACCCTAAGACTGTAAATATTATGAACCTTATCAATTATCCCAGATGATCGAAGGTACAAAGATTGTTCTGTCTAGTTTCCATTTAAACTGTAGAAGCTTATCGTCAAATTGGGATGCGTTCTATAATCTTCTATGTGATTTGCATAACAAGGAATTTTCATTTGATGTAATTGGAGTGAGTGAGGTATTTCATGTTGACAGAGACCCCCGCATCGTTCTCCCTGGATATCACAATATTATAACGCGCTGTAGAAATGATGCTGGTAGAGGTGGTGTGGGTCTATTTATAAAAGACTCCATTAATTTTAAATTTAGGGAAGACTTGAGTGTATTCATTACACGGTTATATGAATCCCTGTTTGTCGAAGTAGAAATTGAATTTCATAAACAAATAGTCGTTGGTGTCATTTATAGACCCAACACTCTACCATCTGCCGATGTTGATGTATTTACATCTACCCTGTTTGCTATTATGGAAATAATCAATACTGGGGGTAAATCAAGCTTGATTATTGGTGATGTTAATATTTGCTTTATTAAAATATGGAATTAATGATAAAACAAGGGACTATGTTGATGGTATTCTATCTCGAGGTTTTTTGCCAGTTATTAACAAGCCAACCAGAGTGACCCACACATCGGCTACCCTGATTGATCATATCTGTTATAATCTGACCTGCAAACACACACTATCAGGAATCATGTTAACTGATGTGACGGATCACTTCGGTACATTCTATTTTGTAAATGATTCAAACAGAAATACCGATAAACCTACATTCATTACTAAACGGAAATTTACTGAAACCAACATGACCAAATTTAAACAATTGCTATGTGATAGGGATTTTTCTGAAATAATAAATACTGATTGTCCTAACTCCACTTATGATAAATTCATGTCAATCTATAAAACTATATTCAACGAAACATTTCCTTTGCTTAAAATACGGTTCAATAAGAAATACATGAAACCTGACCCATAGGTCTCAACCGGATTATTGGCATCTGCCAGACAAGTTATTTAAAAAGAAACTTAGTAAACCAACCGTCGAAAACATTAAATGCTATAAAAATACTTGAATTTGTTCGATAAAGCCAAGCGCGAGCTAAAAGGAAACTATTACTCACATCTCCTAGAATTAAATAAAAACAATATGAAAAACACGTGGTCAGTACTAAAACAAGCAATATGTAAACAAAACGACAAATCTAACTGGCCCCAGACTTTCAAAATGGACAACAACTATATTTCAAGTGAAACTGAAATAACAAATAGCTTCAATAAGTATTTTTCAAAAATTGGTAAAACCACCCCTGAAAATGTCCCTAAAACGTACAAAAAATTAATGACTATTTGAAAACACCTCAAATAAACAGCATATTTTTGGAAACTATAGAACCAGATCAAGTCCTCGAAATCAAAAACAAAGTAAAACCTAAGCTTAGTACGGGTCATGATGAAATATCCTCCAAACTACACCAGGAATCTACTGAACATAGTAAATATCCATTGGTGCACATTATAGGTAGATAGATCAATAATTACCGGTATTATTCCCAATCAACTGAAAATAGCTCAGGTGATTCCAATACACAAATCAGCTGATCCCACTGAATTAAAAAAAAAACTACACAGCCATCAGCCTTCTCCCAGCTTTTTCGAAAATATTTGAAAGGATAATGTATAACAAAGTGATGAGCTTCCTCAATAGTAATAATATTCTTTACAAACATCAGTATGGTTTTCGTCAGAAACACTCAACAATTCACCCAATTATACCTTTATTAAAGCAATGTGCATTAGCTAATAATTCGACTCCTAAGCAAGTTACCTTAACTATTTTCTGCGACCTCTCAAAAGCATTTGATGTTATAAAGAAAGACACGTTATTAAATAAATTAAATTACAATGGTATTTGTGGAGTAGCCAATAAAAGGTTTGCCAGTTATCTTGTGAATAGGAAACAATATGTTCAAATCGGTTAAACGAAGTCATATATTGAATTCATGAACTGTGGGGTACCACAAGGATATATCCTAGGTCCCTTGCTATACCTAATATATGTTAATGATATAACAAAATCCACAATTCACTTATATTATCTTTTGCAGATGACACTTATTTAGTCATTAGTGATACTGACATTTCCACCATATATCAAAGAGCAAATGTGGAAATTAATAACTTATTTGAATTGTTTTGTGCAAATGGTCTCTCGCTAAATAAAAACAAAACAAAATATATGGTTTTTAAAGGTGGTACCAAAAATGTCGATTTTAACATCTTGGACATTTCAGTTGGTGGTACTCATTTAGAGCAAATTGGCTCTCAATTCCAAGAGATAATCACCAACTTTCTTGGCGTCTTTCTGGGTGAGACTCTTTCATGGAAATATAATTTGACTTGCGTGAAAAATAAGATTTCTCGGGCCTTATATGGCATAAAATAAGTAAGGAAATTCCTACAAAAAATAGTATGAAAACTTTATACCTGGCTCTCATTCAACCATTTATCTCATATGGTATACTAATTTGGGGGAACGCCAATTCATCAATCCTTCAGAAAACTCTCTATTTGCAGAAAAGAGCTATTCGTATTATTAATAATGCGGGTTATAACAACCATTATTGAAAAATTGTGAAATCTTAAAATTAAGTGACATGTATCAATCATTACCAAGTATTCCGTCTAAATTCTGATGTTCAGAAAAATCGCGTGACAAGGCAATCTAGTCATATGAATGTACCTCGATTTAACTCTGCACTATCCAGAAAGTTGCCGTTAGTCAATTATCCCATTATATGGAACAATTGGAATGGTATCCTTTCCACTTGTAATTCAAGATAAAAAAACAAACAAAACCCTGAAGTTACATCTTAGCTACTTACTCAGCATCTGAAAAATGCAACAATCCTTATTGTTGTCAATGCACACATGTCTATGTAATTATATGATTCCTTGCTACCTGGTCCACATACTTCCAATACATACATGACCAGACTTCCAAATACACAAACGGCGTTTTATTGAGCTGACTATAATTATTAGCTATGATTGTTGGGAGCCAATGGGAAGTCAGCTTCGGCTACATAGGTCCTCCAATTTCTTTATATATAATATACTTGTAAAATTGCATTATGTATACATTATTTGATATTGAAATTGGAAATAAATACTACTACTGCTACTACTAAACACGGAATTGAATGATAATATTTGCTTAACAGTATTACAGAATTATCCCAAACTGCCAATCTAAGGTGTTTATATTCATCCTGCTGGGTATCACCTTATGCTACGACGTGACATCGCCACTTAGTGTGGAGCACACTGTACCAAACTATCTATGATAGTCCATCACCGTCTAATAATGCAATCAGTTACGATTGAAACAACCAAACATTGTTAACTTCCAGTATTCTATAAGACCTATTTACCCACTTCACAAGCCAGTAATCTATATAAGACGTATATACTTATATAAGACTACCATATTCACTATAGGCCTATCATTGTAAAACTCAATAACAATCAGTCACGCCTCATTGATCCTGGCTCATTATCCATTAAAGTATTAATGATTCATCCCACTGACAATGTAACTTGTCCACTTCCCAGTACATGTGGATGATATTAATTTGCTTTATGAAACATACAATCTATTTTTATGAATATTGTTTAGTGAAGGTTTCGACTTCTACAATTGTTTGTCGAGTATCTTTAATGTTGCATACTGAAATATATCAATAGGTCAAAGGCTAAAGACATCCGGTCACATGATTTGAAGATTAACGTCAATTCTCTTGTACGTAAATTAGAGACCCAATAGCTCAATCATAGAGAAGCATACCGTAAGTGGTATAATATGTTTCGGATTCGAATTAGCATATACTTAGCGTGTACTTATTAATGGAAACAGTACTGGTACTTGATGTATTAGTAGTAACCCTACTAGTAATTCATTCATCATGAAAGGTGGACGAACATAAAATTATACTGACGCAACTTTCTACCATATGGGACATTCAGAAGCCGAGTTACTAAATTATTATTAATAATCAATAGAAAAAAAGAAAAAACTAATTCTACAAAAGTATTTAAAAAACATATTGTCATAACGATATTTGACTGTAAGCTGCTTTGAGATGAGCCTGTTTCCTATGACAAAAACTGTAATTATGGAGGTAGTGGTGAAATAGGTAGTGTTCTTTGCTTCAGACCTATACGTTGTGGTATCTAATCCCAGTATTTGTTATGTGGGTGGGATACTTTTAACAAAATTTGTATTTGTATGGCTGTTTATCGTTTCATTTTAGTTCTGCTGTCCTACTAACAGGGAAGTTAACTTATAAAGAGCCACCTCACAGAGTTGGGATATTGCAATCATAATCTAAAATTTATATTTATCAAATAATTCTATTGACCATTTACAAATGATATTGATATTTAAATTGAGATTGTAACAAAAACCAGATTAAGATATAAAGTAAAATATAAGTATTATTCTATTCTTTTAATAAATGATGCTTATCAGATGTCTGGTGCTAATTTAATGTCGAATTAATTAGAATGATATGTGTACTG
>JAODUP010001248.1:0-93279 GCA_025642065.1 Paralvinella palmiformis
GGTAAAGGGCTTATTTTATTTGTTCTGATTGACATGTCTGCTGCATACTATATAGTTGATCTTCATGAATATTTTTCTAATTTGAAGGATATATTTGGTCTATCTGGTAAGGAACTTTAATGGGTTCAGTCCTATTTGGAACAACTTTTTCAGATAGTTTCTTTTAATGCTATTTTGCCTGGTGTTCTGTTACTGTTACTATAAGATCCATTTCTTGGTTCTTTGCAGTGTATATTTTACAGTTAGATCGGGAATCCAAGGACTCATCTTTCAGAATAGAATATTATTTCGGAATAGAATATTGTGCGAAAGTCGTATTATGCAAAGGTCGTATTATGCAAAAGTCGTATTATGCAAAAGTCGTATATACTTTTTGCATGAAATTGCCCAGCATCTAGACATATAACATATACAAAAATAGCCATATCATTCACAGATCAGATTTATTTTACAAAGTTTTACTTTTGATGATTGATACGAATAAAACAAATAAACCATTTGTCATCCTCAGTAATATATACCAATAGTTAAGCTTGAGTCATTGGATTTGTCATGAATTACTTCACCAACAATTTGACGAGTATCATCCTATGGTTATTTAAATTACATATTAGTTCCTGTATTATGACGCCACTTGATCATCATAGTACAGGTCGGAAATTATATTCTGAATATAGAAGAAATATCTTAGTTTCTTACTCTTCTTGGTTTTAAAATAACACTTATTTGAATTTTACCTCCTTAAATTTGATTCTTTTTGTCTATTTTCTGGACAAATTCCAGATCGACTCATATCTTGGACTTTGTATTTTCCAGCCACTTCAGAAAACGTCGTTTTCTGTTACACACGTTGAATGGACACGGGCTGCTGGACATTCTCTTTCCTGGCACTTCAAGTTTCATGTTGAAAAACCTACACACAAAAGATCATCATAACTGTAATACTGGTTAACTGCATAACTATCTTTACATTTGTTATGGTAATGGTGGCGCTTGCATGAAATTCAGGGGGTGTAATGCATCATCCAACTGCATTCATTCTAGCTTGTGTATATGAACAGGTTTAGAAAACGTTCTTATTTTTCTCTCACCGTCAAACAGAACTACTGTGGGAAACTTAACAACGTTTTGGCATCAATATCTTTCTTGTGCTTATCAGAATCAGGGATCGGCGAAATAATAACCCAGGACTGTTGTTCACATGCCGATGCCAGTACTCCTATTTACTTAAGCTTTCTTGTCAAGTCTGAGAATGCTTTAAGCTCAGAACAGACTTGATGGTCTGTGAATGAATATGTAAGTTGAATGTATTGGGCGTTATTTGCAGAACAAGTTATCTCAGTTTTCTCAGCATCGTCTTGTTCGTTGCTACAGAACAGTATTAATTTTCAGGGTAATATATATATATATATATATATATATATATATACATCACCTCATAATGTGTGTGCGTGTGTTTGCGTGTGTGCCTGCGTGCGTGCGTGGCAGCGCACGTACGTGTTTGTCACAAAACATATGTCACAAAGGAACTCCTTTGAGGATTTAATGTTTTAGTATTCAGTTGCATGATTAACGTTGTTACTATTAAGTTTTGACGTGTAATGTTTTATTTAAAACAATGCAGGTATATAAAGTAGAAGTAGTGGTAGTAGTAGTAGTAGTAGTAGTAGTAATAGTAGTAGTAATAGTAATAATGATACTACTACTACTACTAATAATAATAACAATAATAATACTAATAAGCGCCAACCATAAGCTATAACCTTCCTAGAAAATAAATGGATTCAGTAATGGCGAACGACTGTTATACACAAATCCCCAGACATTGATTTTTTTTGTTTTGCCCAGAAACATTAATAATTTATTAATATTATTCCATATGTACCTCATTTGTCATAACGAACACTTTGATCATCCGTAACACAAAACGAATACATCAATAACGTCCCGCGAGTAGCAGATAGTAGACAGCTGTCTCCAGCTGGAAGATAATCATCTATATATAAAGTGCTATATTTCAGAACCAGCTGTGTTACTATAAGTTATTTAGAGCTTGGAATTAAGATCTTCAGCACTATGAACTTCTGAAATATGTTTTAATTGTTATTTACACATACGACTATTATCCATTAATAATCCATCACATTCCAACCAATAATCTATTCATAGATGAGTCAAATAGCGAAATTACATCAAGTGCCAACAGCTAGTTATTGGATCCGAACCGATTACATCTCACTTTGGTAGTCGATCTAGGTGTGCTTTAGTATTGTCTACTTGAGAAGAATAATGTTATATTATAGGATTGTTGTATGGACTGGATCAAATGACGTGATTCTTACTTCACAAGTCGTCAACATACTACCGTCTAGGGTATCTGTATTTTCTCAAACAAGACTCGCAATAACTGATATCTTTCATTTTGATAATACAGATCTTTGGATTTCTCTAATATCCAGTAAACAACGCCTTATTGTGTTTGGATGTGGGTAGACTAACAAGAGAGCTGAAGTTGTAATGACATATATTGGTATTCGCCTTTCCTTGTAATGCAATGGCTCGTCTGACTCATATGTTTCTTTCAGCGGTATTAGTAATTAACGTTCAAACCTTAAGTAGCGACTTAAGGTTTAAATTAAATCTTCAATCGTTCGCTAATTTTCTAAGGTTTCCAAATAATGTTTGTTCTGTTATTGTGATTGTCTCCTTTTATAAAAATTGATTCCTCTCGCAACTCTGTCAATATGTTAATTAGCTTGGAGTCAGGAAATGGAAATAAGATTCTTCACAAACAACGCCACCTGTTGGGGTATATTTCCTTTGGTTACCGTAACAACGGCCTTTAGGTAAGGTTCTCTTCACTCGGTGACGGAGTCATACAATCTTTCCATCAACGGATGTGATGGCCAACTTCATCCGGGACCCTTATCACTCTGGATTAAAGAGCTATTGTCTTCTATTGTACAAAAGGTCAAAGATTAGGGATCACCATGTGTGTGCGTGTTGTGTGTGTGTGTGTGTGCATGCGTGTGTGTGTGTGTGTGTGTGTGCATGCGCGCGTGTGTGTATGTGCATGTGTATGTGTGATGTCTATGTGTATATTCTGATCGGGTTAAGTCTTCGCGTAGTAGTCGATGTATGCAGACATTGTGTGAGGTAGCAATCGATCGGCTACTGTCACAACGCCACTGGCCCAGCCACAAATACACAGACAGGCGCACTCACGCAGGCATATAAGACCTCTGGTCTACAGGTATTCATTCATTATCTAATTTTGAACGACACTGAACGATACGTTCCATCACTTAGCTCGACTGTCATCACTGTCATCATTTGATGGTGATGGGGTGACGACCAGCTCCTTCCAGCCTTCCTTACCAACCGAAGGTTGCGTTAACGACCATGAATCAACAATCGCGTACAGCCAAATGTCTTTATACTGTTGTGTTGGCCGCTCATTCGAATACCTGTATTAACCTGGATCTGTCTGTCTCCGACCCGATAAGGTCATGGACTCTGGTGGGATGTATAATTGGAGCTCTGATGTTAACTGTACTCGTGCTCTTCCTGGTCTGCTGCGGCTGTGGAGGATCCAAAAAGTTGACACGGAATCTCCGTACTCATGAACTTGTCAACTATCAGACGTTAGACGGTAAGTATTGGTCATAGAGTACATGCAAGACTATGATGTAAGTGAAAGTGTTTTTTTCTCCTTGATCAAGGTCATTCTGTGAGAGTGATTTTGCATGCCGAATGTCTTACAGCAGTAGGCGGGAGTTTTCGTCTAGTCGCGATGTACGAACTTTTCTTTCTTCACTATGAGATCTAGCATAATATGTAATTTATTTGTTTTTACTCCAGTTCACTGTCTTAAAGGGAACGTTCGTCTTCTGAAATACATGTCAGCCTTTGAAGCTTATGTTATCTTTGGTATTGATGTTAACGGGTAATCGTTATTAGATATACCCATTATGCACATACACGCACGTATACACACAGAGATACCCATACATATTATGCATATCTCTTTGATGGATTCAGATCCATGGGGCATTATCAAGAGTTTAATTTCATTATTAGAGTTTCTTTATGTCATTGCCTTATTAAACACTGCTAAAACACAACTATTAAAACGCTGCAATTAATATGATGCACCTCTATTGGGAGATGATAGGTTTTCACAAACCATTCACAAATATTATTCTAAACAGAAAATAGAACAACCCTTTAACTCTACAGATAAAAACGATAAAATCAAAATTATCAGTCAGTTATCAATTTGAGTCTTATACTTTTATCGATGGCAAACATTAATTCATTATTAGTTAGACATGCTCGTATTTATGAATAGCATCGATTCCTATCAAACAGTGGTTACTGTGATGAGATAATTGGATTACGGATAGCATCTTAGACCAGTCTGTTTTAGTATAGGGACATCTACATGGCTGAACTGGTAACATGGTTGACAATAGACTATTGGACACACCCTGACTAATTTATTTATGATAATCTTTCATTCCCCTATTGATCTTCATTTATTATTTGACTTAATCATCCGTTTATAATGACTAATTTCAGAAATCAGCAGTCCGACGTCAAGACATAAGACAACAATAGGCTTCGGAGTCAATAGACACGTCGGAATAATGACAAAGGGAGGAAGTTTCGGCCATGTCCAGCTGTCGATGACATCAAAGAGTGAAGAAGGGAAGTGTACAACTGGTGGTTTTGTCCTGCTTTTTGGCGGAGAAGACAATGACGCCTACATTAAGGAGAAAGACGATGGCTATCTTCTGGAAAATGTGAAGCCGGATAGTGTCGCCATCAGGATACCACTCTTATCGTCGACAATACTTCCCGAAGTCAATAGCGTGATAAATACTGAATCGGGCCCCAACATTGTTGGAGGTTCTCTTCCTAAGCATGTCAGGATCATTGTTCCCAGTGACAGCGAAGAGGATGGACCAGACTTTGTTTAGCCGTCACGTTGGTAGCTAAATTGTTGAGTGATTCTCGATTAAACTCTACTGAAATAAAAAGGAATATTAATGACGACATATTGTGTCCTCGCTATTTTCATCTCGTTGTTCTAGTTTTAGCACACTGAGGCAGGATTCGGACACTGGTTTTCGGCGGCTAGCTAACCTTGCTACTTAGTCTGAACTGGTGTGTCGATTAGTTATTAATAATTGTGGATATTTGTGCGTATGAGTCAATCAATGACAGATTGATTGATTGATATGTTTGAATAACTGAGCGAGTGAGTGATTGACCGGTCAGATATGAGCAAACATGAGTAAGTATCGTTCAGAAGTAGTATATTAAAAAGAAAGAAAAAACACTAGCCCAGAGAGTGCTTAAAATCGCCTTCACTTGATTACTACGTATAATACGATCAGTATCAATCTACATGTATTCAGCGTAATTGTTCGCGAAGCCCTTTCTTGAAGATCAGTGAATTCCTATCTGCAGCCCGCATGTAGTTATTGTATCTGGGCATGGAATAACCACAGATCATGTATGTGTTTCATAAATATAATCTAACAGCAGCTTAGCATCCTGCACTGCCATCATTAAGACACCCTACGAAGCTAACCTGGCATTTATTTATCCATGAGCTATAAAATTACAAACTGATGCCCATAGGGCCAAACTGGCCTGTTGTTTGTGATCACTTATGTAACTAGTCTGTTGTTGTCGATGGTGATACATATTTAAATAAAAACATCTACTTTCGCAAGATTTTTTTCCGTGTCCTCTAATATGTCTAAAATCCTCGATTGGCTGCGATAGTCAAGGATGCAGGTATATTAGATGGCATGTTGAAGGTCACTGGGTTAGCCACAGCATCATTGCTTTAATAAGGAGGAATAAAACCTTAATTTAGCTAATTTTGTCAACTCTCAGGTCTTCCTTCGGTGAAATTGTTCAGTGTTTGCTATTTTCGCTGACAGTATTCTACGCACCAGTTGTAACATGTTGTGGCCAAGTTGTGATTAAATATATATAAAGCACAGTGCCTGAAAGATGACTCTTTGGTTTTTGTTATCTTGTTAGAGGATTTACGAGGGCTTATGGGTGAGATCTAGAGGACAGGGCAAGTAATAAGCATGTATTTCTATATTGTATTTGGTGTTTCTACTTTATAGTCAACTTATACAATTTTGTGATCCATTAGACAAGCTGTTACACTATCAGTTGATGGTATACTGTTATGCTTTCAAAGAACGTTGCTGGTAATTTTAGCTAACAGTTAACGGTATTAAAATTAAAATAAGTGGCGTCATTATAAAAAAACGAACGTTTATGTTTTAGAATAAACTATTTTAAATATTCTCATGGATGTTGATTGTGAAATAAAACCATCAACATGAATCTAGCTGTTAGATAGAATGGTTGATGAAGAGAGCTTGTAAAATGATGATGATGATTGATATTTTACGGCTACGTTTATGCACTTAAATGGGCCGAGCGTCTTCCAAAGGTAATGAAGTAAAGTCAAAGATGAAACACCCTTCAGATATGCCCACCCCAAGATTCGAATTCAGGTGTTAGTGATCGGTCATCCAACGCGCTACCAGTGCGACCACGCATGCGCCCAAAGAGCGTGTAAGGGAGATTGATTTTATTTTCATTCTTTAGAGTGGAGGGACTGATCACACATTGCATATATGATCGCTTGCAAGTTAAACTTTTTTTGCCCAATTATGATGTTTTAGCTGACAATTACAGGATAGTTTCGTACTTCCGAATAATCTCTCACAATTTGTAGCTGAGTGAAACAGTGAATACGGAGGCAACAATCGGTTGGCGGATCCAAGCAGAGAAGACTTCAATTTACTAGTTCCCTACAGAAACAAATCAACAAGCTTATGTCATATTTTGTAGAATTTATCAAAGGCTTGGATGTTTTGAACACATTTGCATCGTCTTGGTCAGCTGCAGAAGTTTCTTCTATAAAATTATTACCTGTAATCAATTATATTATATTTAACTCTATGCATCCCGAGCCAGGTGTTATTTTTTATGGAAGTTTATTAACATTTTAGTATCGCAATCAATTTAATACCATATATAACCAGATAAAATGAGGACTGTTGAATGGCGATTATATTTGATATAAGCTTTAAGAAGATACCAACAATAAAAACTACGGTATCTTACACAATCCGAATTAACTGACACTAAACATAGCAGTTATCACTGGCTGGGCTATTGTTGTTATCATTATTATTATAGATAGGTGTTTTTTATGATTGATGTATTGTTAAATCCATTACTCAAATCAAATTTAATAAAATGTATTTATCGCTTTATTTCGGTGAAAACATTTCTCATATTTCTCTTCCATCATATTTTGTTGTTGTTGCTACAACAGAGAGATACGTCATGTTCTCGTGGCCCATATTGCATCTCTCTTTCATCAATTGTTTACATTAATGTCAGGACATTAATATCATAATTAAATAAAACAGTTGTTCTGGACGTGCTATTCCAATCTAGGTCATGTAATTTATCACCTTCAATGAACATTAACATTTCAAAGCTAATCCTTAGATCATGGGCTATCTCTCTCTCCCTGCCTCCTTCCCATTCTCTTCTACGCCCCCCTCTCTCTCTCCGTCTCTCACTCTCCTTACATTTGGACTGGTGTAAATGCCGCCTGTTCAGAAGCAATAATGTAATTGAATATTGGTTTTTACCTCGTTCAAAGATCGCCTTCTGGATCAAATGTCACTCTTCGGCTAATCGTCATCACATCGTAGAAAATGTTTCTTTGGTCTGCAATTGTTATCACGAACGCTCCAGTTTGTTTCTGAAATTAACGGAGACATGAACTGCACATATATAACCTTATGGACTTTACTAACAAATAGAAGCTCGGAGAGAAAGACACAGATGATCAAATGACAACGATGCTCGTACATTGATTTTGCTGGCTAACGTACTTGTTTACTGTTCTTCTTTCAATGGTACAGGACGTGATAGATCAGGATATTGATGATGTTAAATGTCTGTTTCCATCAAATTCTCTATCTACGCCCGAGACATTGTTTAACTGCGACAAATGAACAAACCAAAGGTGGCGCCAAAAGACAGGAGCAGTGATGAGTTTACATTTTGTTAATGATTATTTAGTTGAAAAGAGCCATTTCCACCTGGTGCGACTTTAGAATAATTTTCCATTTGTTAAGGGATGTCACGCAGTAAAGTTGGGAACCTTCCAGTAGAGATAATATGATCCAGGATATGACTCTGAACCGACTCCCTTTTTTGTAGTGCCACAGTCCACAACCATTAGAACTCAATTGCGCTCATTGCATTACTTCTTCATCTAAAAGTCTACCACGTACGGGCAGACTCTGTGAAATATTGATGATGGGATGACTGTTGCTACAGAAATCAGAAACATACATACACACGCCTGCGCTCGCGCATACTCAAGACATCCATACTGCAAGTATTCCTTGGTTACAAAACTCTAGACAAAAACACCAGCGTCAACCATCTATAACGGAATATATCCATCATTTATCTCTAATGCCTTAGAACTTACTATATATAAGCATATTTTATTAGAGTGCATAGTAATTTATATAAACTCAAATTTTATTAGAATATTTGTTCTGATCTTTTGGGGTAATATGTATTAAATCTCAGTTAGCAAGAGACACATTACCTGAAAATTTAGGCAATATACGTATTACCTGATTAAAACAATATGTTGCAGGAGGTTTTGTTTAGACTGTAAATTATTTAATATAGGTTTGTTTTGCACATCTTAATTGTTATAGCACTCATTTGAAATTTGTCTCTTGCATAGGTTAATTGTGAAATTAATCATCTCATGAATTCATGGTTTCCCGATGTCTATAAATTGTAAATACTAATAATTAGTTAATTAAGGTAGGATCCAAGATGGGTTTTATCACACGTTTGAGGTTGGTAAATAAATATATCATACATTTAAGCATAGTAGATAAATATTGCACAGGTGTAAGATTTGTAAATAAATGGTATGAGTATATAATTATCTTTATTAATAAAACAACTAATGATAAAATGAATTATCAGCTAAACAACCTATTTATTAGTAGTAATAATTAATTTTAACAGATGACAACGTTCATTTTCTATTACAGCATATTCTTGTAATCTACAGCATTCTTATACAAATATTATTATTTTGATTTAACAACAACATTTGGTCAATATCTAACAATCTGTGTGTTGGTACATTACTCAATGACCCAAATTAAAAGTGTACTATAAATATAAAGTACCATATAAACTAAATATCATTAATTTTAATATTAGTGTGTGTGTGTGTGTGTGTGTGTGTATGTGTGTGTGTGTGTGTGTGTGTGTGTGTGTTTTTTAGCTGTGTATTATAAGGCACAGGCACAGAGAATCTCGAACCGTGAATTCAAACTCTGGACGTTTCTTCAGGGGACTGAATCCAGAGTGGCGACTTTTCTTGCTGAGACACGTGTAATGTCTCACCAGTCCCTAAGCCGCCAAGCAAAATCAAAATACGAATCACCTACAGCCGTGGAGTTTGGGTGTAAAACACCCAAGTCAGATCACGGCAGTAGTGAGAAAGTTTAGATTAATTATCTAAGCAGCCCTATTTATAGCTATTTTTTAATTGCTGTATCTTTCTTCAAAGCAATACTATATAAACCATATAACCCAATTGTCACTGTCTTCAAAGATCAGTTTTTACAGCGGGCAGGCGTCATGAAGCGACTACTATTAAAACTGTTTATCTTAATTACTATTAAAAGATTGACATCTGCGCTGAAGCAGACCGTAATAGCGCGTCATAGCTTCCGTACTGTTTGAACTATGCTATCATTTTCAAACCTGACCTAATTTCTAACTATTGTAGTTCTTAAATGTTATTTATGACAAGCAGATTAGAGCTAATCTTGAATGTCATAGTACAAACTGGACATGACTGGACCTAGGAAAGATAATTCTATTCCCACATACAACCAAGGTGAATTATATACAAATGACTTATTTCTTCAACACACAAACCCTTGCATGAACTGTGTCCAATGCCTGCTCAAGGATACGATGCAGTGTTTCTATTCCTGAGTCAGAATTACTTATAATGCTTTAAGAGCGTACTGTGCCTGCTACAGTCATTTAGATGATAGATTCTGAACACTTAAACAGCGTGCCTCCAAAGACGCAAATAGTACATGGATTATACAGCTCTAGATCAACTTTTCAGAGGAGGGACCGTGAAATATGGTCTCCATGCATGAAAACGGAACTTTCTCAACCCACCAGCATAATATGCCTTGTGATATTTGCTGGAGGGTCAAAATGCTATATTAAACATACAAATCCAATAAATACTATGACCTACTCGTCACTATTATAACAGTTTACATCGGCGCTTTAGCAGACCGTTATGGCGGAATTGCCGTTCTATATATTAACATTTTCAAATCAGACCTAATGTCTGCTATACAAACTATAATTATAATATAGGGTTTTATTAATGACAAGGAAACTAAAGTTAGCCTTGAATGTCATAGTACAGACTGGACATAACTGGACCTAGGAAAGATAATTCTATTCCCACAAACAACTAAGGTGAATTATATATACAACTAAACTTGTTATATAAAACACACCAACCACACGAGCTGTGTCCAATGCCACCGCTCGAGATGCGATGCAGTGTTTCTATTCCTGAGTCAGGAGTACATGCTTTAAGAGCGTACTGTGTCTACTACAGTCATTTAAATGCTGGATAACCAGGCCAAACACTTAAACAGCGTGCCTCCAAAGACGCAAATAGTGCACGGAATATACAGCTCTAGATCAACTTTTCTTAGAACGCATGGACCTGGAAACATACAGTCTCCACGCACAGAAAAAGGAACATCTTAACCGCAGCATAATATGCCTTGTGATATTTGCTGGAGGATCAAATACCTCATAAGCATACAAATCCAATAAATTCTATGACCTACTCGTCACTAACCCTTTATATCAAATATTACAAAATTGGTAAAAAGAAACACGAACCTCAATCTCTGGCACGGGCAATGTGTGTTTTAGCTGTGTATAAGGCACAGGCACAGAGAATCTCGAACCGTGAATTCAAACTCTGGACGTTTCTTCAGGGGACTGAATCCAGAGTGGCGACTTTTCTTGCTGAGACATGTGTAATGTCTCACCAGTCTCAAAGCCGCCAAGCAAAATCAAAATGCGAATCACCTACAGCCATGGAGTTTGGGTGTAAATACCCAAGTCAGATCACGGCAGTAGTGAGAATGTTTAGCTTAATTATCTAAGCAGCCCTATTTATAGCTATTTTTCAATTGCTGTATCTTTCTTCAAAGCAATACTATATAAACTATATAACCCAATTGTTACCGTCTTCAAAGATCAGTTTTTACAACGAGCAGGCGTCACGAAGCGACTACTATTAAAACTAGTTAGCTTAATTGCTTGAATGTCATAGTACAAACTGGACGTAACTGGACCTAGGAAAGACAATTCTATTCCCACATACAACCAAGATGAATTATATATACAAGTAAACTTGTTATATAAAACACACCAACCGCGCGAACTGTGTCCAATGCCACCGCTCGAGATGCGATGCAGTGTTTCTATTCCTGAGTCAGGAGTACTTATAATGCTTTAAGAGCGTACTGTACCTGCTACAGTCATTTAAATGCTGGATAACCAGGCCAGACACCTAAACGGCGTGCCTCCAAAGACGCAAATAGTACATGGAATATACAGCTCTAGATCAACTTTTCTTGAACGCATAGAAAACGGAACTTTCTCAACCGCAGCATAATATGCCTTGCAACATCCTTCGAGACCTACCTCCATAAATCTAAATACAAATACAACTATACATACATTAATCTAAAAATAAAATGTTCCATTACCTCATATTGATAGATGTGTGCGTATACCTAAGCATGTGTCTGGTCTACTCATCAGCCCGTGGGAACCAGCTAATTCGCTTTTCATACGCGACAAATATGTCACGCCCACAGGAAAGCGGCTACATGCAAGCTACGTACAAAAAGCGGAAGCACGTAAAAACATACCATTTGATACCACAGCTCGTAGCAAACAACACGTGCGTGTGGTTCAATGATGACTTGCTACATTCATATCATAACTATTTTGACACCACAGTTTACATTCAACAGTAATTTTCTGTGGTCCAAAAGATATAAAACATTTCGACACCTCAGATGCTGACCTCAGCTTTATTCTGGGTTCGAATAACTAAATAAATCCTACCTATATGAACCATATAATAGGTACACGTCCGATTAGTCTGGCGTCGAAGTTCTTCTCTAACCTAAGTGAAAAGTCAGGCCTTTTATATACCCTCAGCGTGATAACAAACATCACAGTTTGTTCAAGACTAAAGCATGTACAATAACTCAGTATGGACTCATTGAAGTGATTTATCTAAAATAAAAACAAAGTAGCAATACCGCACAATGGATTATTACTGGACTAGAACGAAATATCGTCTCAAACCTGAGTAAATACTATGATTTACTCGAACCTAACAGCTAATCCTCATACGTTTCCGTTCATCACTAAGTGAACGTTCATTCACGCCTAATTTATCGTCCCTAATTTTCTTCAAGTAAATTCGGTGTAAACTATCATATATATATATATATATATATATATATATATATGTGTGTGTGTGTGTGTGTGTGTGTGTGTGTGTGTGTGTGCGCGCGCGCTTGTGTGTGTGTGTGTGCGCGCGCTTGTGTGTATAACATAATAATTGTCTTTTACATTTCAAAACATAAATAACATATGTTGTAAACACATTTTATACACAAATATATTGATTTATGAATAGAGATGAGTTTTGCCATAATCCAGCGAAGAAATAACAAGGCCTTGGAGAAAATGTTTGGAAGTCCAATATTTCATGTTTGATAATAACAGGACTTACATATATAATTCACCTGTTTCTCTATTCCTAGAGTATTATCCAATATAATTCTTAGATTTCTTACAGACATGGAAATTATATATAACTGAATTATGCTCCAATTGAACATGAAATATCATCCCGTTCATTACATTGTTTTAAAGTCATGTAAGCCTGTTCAATAAATATAATTCTGTCTTGCATGACATTCTGTCGGAGTTGGAACGCAAGTTTGCTAGATATAAGAATCATCTATAGTGGAACTAAACTCGTCGTGGATAATGTTGCGTCAGAATTTGCATTTGTTGGATAAACGACGACCGTAATAACCGGTTTTCTCCGTACAATATAATTAATCGATATCTAGAGCTTCGTCAAAAATGGTAGTATTTCATCTGAAAAAGTTGTATTAGGTCCACTAATTTGTCAATATTGGTGGATTATATGGCATTTAGAAGGCCGTCTTGATTAATCCCGATGTTAAGACTTTAATAAGAAAAATTAAAGACGAAATTTAATTAGGGTATCCATGGCTCAGAGCGTCCTTCCGTTCTACTTTTCCCTGTTTATTCTCATTAATTGACAATATTAACTTCTATTAGAAGCTGCTATCAATAGCTGGCAACTAGTTCGTTGTTTTTATAATCACGTGACAGTATCTTTATCCAATCAGTAGACCATCGCCGACGTTTATAAAACATAAAATAACAACAATCATGGCTACATCGTGAATGATACTAAATGTACTTGAACAAGACAACTTGTTTCTTGTCCATGAAGTTGTCAATAATTGTTATTTGTCCCAGACAAAGATGGATACAAGTAGATTAAATTACATTTAGAAGGTAATGATGGATATTTCCGTCATCGTGGAGGAATAAAAACGAAGAATAAAAATTAATTAATTCAGCGAATTTTTGTAATCCTCAGGGCCACGTTAACTGCAACTAATAACATTATCTGTCAATATGTGTCATTTTCGATGGCATGTTTCAAAGCAGCCGTTCAACATGTTGTGGCCACTTAGGAGTTAAATATACTTAAGGCACGGTGTTTGATAGGTATATTTCTGTAGCTGAATCATGGGTGTTGGTTATTATTAATTCTTAGATACTATTAATTATTTGTGCCTATCTAATGTTGTGGTATATGTGCATTATATTCCTATCGTTTCAAGTATTCTAGTTATGTCCACGACAGTATACTTACGCGGTTGTTCAATTGCAATTCGCTATATTTAAATATTTCAATATTTCCACAAGCTTAATTTGTCGTAAAAATACATTTGATTCTCAGTTTTAAGAAAATTAATCCAATTATTTTTTTCCTCATCCTGAAATGGCTGGGATAACAATAATTTTATTATGGAATAGATCTGCTTTAATAATAACCTGTTTCCAGTTCACGTTATGCTTCAGGGGGAATGAGGGTAACATTAACTAAAACCTAGCGCCATTACAATGAAATTATAAATAAATCTTGACAGGAACCTGACTGGTTGATCTCCGGTGAAATATTTATCACAGCAGGGAAAATAGACCATTGATTTGTTTTTCCGTGTAATTTGAACTAAGTCAATTCTTCTTGCCAAACTACACCTATACGACACGATCCCTCTTATCATCCATACACTGATGCGATATGTCTTTAATCTGTGAAAACTCCCATAGGCCTGGTCCTTTCGTAGTTTGTAGAGTAGTATGCTACGGATCTGATGTATTGGGTTGGAATCCCAATGTTATCGGCCATTACTATCGTTGATTTATTTTTGTGTGATTGTAATATAGTAATTAATCTTACCACAATCTACCTATACGGCATAATAGCAGTGTATAGATTGTGGCGATTGTTTGCTGTTTTAATGCATAACTCTCTTCACATTTGTTACGTGAAGCAGGTAATATAAAGAGTAGTTTTCTGTGTCCGATTGTACCATAGAAAATTCTATTACACAAACTTAAGTATTACATTGTTACCGAAAACTGCCTACATAATTATTCTTCTGTCAGTTGTACTGTTAATTGCTCCTATATACTTGCAAAATATATTGATGATGATGTTAACGGTGATGATAACAATGATAATAATAATAATAACCAAATTACTATATTCGAAAAGAACCAAACATCAAATACAACACTAATATTATAATCGCTATCATTACGATTTGTCCTTTCTTGTATAAATCACAAGTAGTTCCAACTAACAATTAGAAAGTATTTTATATTAGATCGTGCGTCTGTTAAAACCTCATCACATAATGAAAATTTTCATTCAGATCACCATTTGATTGAGTCACAGTTTTCGGGAACGCATATTTCGCCGTTGATGTTCTAAGTGAACTTTGTCATTAACTATCATACCATTTTCGACTCAAATTTTGCTAAGATTAATTAACTGTTGTGCACGTTATAATTACATAATGTTGCTTTACAACGACTATATTACCGCAATTTCCTATACTTGTGCTGAAATATAAAACTTCCTTAGTGCCCTTGAGGATATAATTTTATAATACAATGTTATAAATAGATCAAATGTATTCATCAGTAAAACATAATATGTTACATAAGGTGCCAGTCAAAGAATTTGAAAAGGGAAAATCACCTTGCACAACCATTAGTTACATATTCATATGACGCAGCATAATGAAACATGTCATAATAATAACAATAATAATACTAATAATAATAATAATAATAATAATACTCAAGTTCCAAATCAAATTAATTTTCTCACAATTATCTATAATATTTAGATAAAGTACAGTTTATATTAGACTAGAAGTGTATGATGTTCTTTTTATAATTGTGAATAGCGCATTTAAGATCAGAGTTTAGTTGTTCATATATCCGCTAATATCCAATAACATCAAACTCCCAAGAAAAGGACTACCTTGGTGGCAAATTACAGTATAGGTCCATGTTCCACAAAACCCGTTTATGACAAGGTCAGTAAGTGAGCATGTCAATGGCCACCAGTTGAAATGAACAACTCTTCTCACCCCACCCGGTTATGAAGCTAAACTAGATGTGTTTATTTGGAAGGACTCTGTTTCGAGAGATTTGTTAAAGAAAATCCAGAATATTACCCTTATTGTTCCAGAATTAGCAGCTTTTAGAAATATAAGAGTCTCGAAGAGATTAAAACTTCCTTGATAAGATTTTGAAGTTGCTAGTCTAGGAACTGTTAGTCAACAGTGAGCCAATATAGATGTAGATCTCTAAGACTTGAACCACACCCATTTGTTGAAGCTTCTTAATGGTATCATACCAGATTGATACCTGAGTGAGACGCATTTATTCGTTTAGTCTCAGCTAATTACACCTGGGACATATGATCGCGGAGATGTTGTATAGGGAAATTACCTGATCAGTTGATGAAACATCCCATACATATACGTGACACTTGCATTAGAACAACAACACTACTGACAACAGACGACTAGATACTAAAAAATTCAACGTGAAACATCAATAATGGATGATGTACAGCCGTGGCTTGAGCTATTATTTATTCATTTATTAATTTATTTATTTATTATTTATTTATCTATTATTATAATTATTATTATTATTATTTATTATAGGCTTGTGTCTGCCTATAACGGACAAACATAATAATATTGTTATCTGTTCCTTGTATGACAGTCGTCGATATATACACTTATCTCAATTTGACTCTATGAAGGCCCAAAACAGGATGTGAGTCGAAAGTTAATAATGTGCCACATATTTCTCTAACTTATATTTTATTTTATTCAGCCACCGTCGTATATCAAAATTTTTCCTGGGAATCCAAGTGGAGGGGGGCTCATTTTCTGCAATCCCGTTATAGCTGTAGCTGTATCTATTTCTGAATAATTTACATCAGCGTCGATCCCATTAATATCATTATATATATATATATATATATATATATATATATATATATATATATATACTTCCTTCTCGACCATTTCCTTCCAGCTTCCCACATCAATTTCTAAATATGTCATCTATTGTACACTATTAGCATAATCAGAATTAATACCTGCAAGGAAGCTTTAAATTACAGCTCATGTGTGTCTTCCTCATAGAGGTAGCGAGCCATGTTAATAAATGCCATTATGGTCATTATATGTTATATGAATAGAGTTGAGCAATCGTTGCCAGAGATGGAGATTTTAGTATACTACAATGTATCCACTTCTAACAAAGACCCCAATATTAACCTAAGTAACATAGATCTCAATATTAATCTTGTAGACGTCAGTATTGACGACTTTGTCAAATCTATCCAACTATATCGTGTCCTCTTTGTGATCTATGGGTAGTATCATTAACATGAGGATGACATATGGCCATCATTTGACCTTATACATACATGGTTGTAATGCTGCGTTCAAGTTGTAATGTTAAAACAAGTTATAGATTCATGTCCATAAATGCACGAATGTGCATGCACAGATGCAAATATTTACGCATGCGTGCATAAACACACACAAAGAATGAGAGTGATTGGGAGAATGATAAAAAGAGAAGGCTTCCACAACCTATTAAATAAAAATACATTAATAACAAAATAGTACTTTCTTTCCATAATGACATATTTAACCCGGTTTCTTCATGTCCACATTGTTTCTAGTTCAACAGATTTAAGACAATAGGATGTTTTACCATCCTTACTGAATTGTAGCCAGATCTGTGCAGTCACGTGATGCACCCACATTTGGTTTGGCTCTTTGGACATGGGAATGTAGTAATTTTATCGATGACGACAATTCATCTGCCATGTCTTGAACACACATCAATTTCCAGAAAGGTTAATTAAAATGACACGAGTAGGGAGTGCTATCATAATTAGTTTGTTGTGTTGAAGTAAGCGAAGCAGCGTTATCATTTCTGATAAATACACGGTCATCTAATACATGGCCAAACTAGTTACGCGGTTGAGCTTAGACCATTAGTACCCGGGTTTAAATCTCAGCCTGCCTATGTATCAGAGTTAGCTAATCGTAATCGGTAATCCAATGGATGATAATCAATTAAATGATCCCCAATAATCTGAATCGTACTTGATTACTTGCAATATTGTATCATCCCATAATATCAACATTAATATTATGACAGACTTCAAAAATAAATATTCTGAGATTTTTTTTCGAATCAGCATCTGGCTAGTACGTTTCCACTATCCACCCTCTTACTTGTATATGTTTTAATTATCCTATTTGTTGTGTAACCGTTAGTATTGTCATGCTATACATACTCTGTCACATAATCAAGTGATAATTATCCTCAACGATTTAAATAGTGATAAATCCAGCTCAACAACAAGTTATTCTAATTAACGATTATTGTAGTGCTTGAGATAATATTTTACGTATGTGTAATATGCATCTCAGTCTTATTACAAAGAAATCAGTGAAGCAGACACTGACATGAAGTCACAAGAAAGAATGTTCAATTAATAACTTACTTGGCTGACGAGTCGATATTAATTTTTAGTACTTCAGGGGAAATATTCCTCCCTGATCACTGCTGTTAAATGGATTGTCGTTTGGAACAGCTTATGTACATAAACATAATTCTCAGTGATACAGCATTCTCAAATGTACAGCAAAATCCTTTAGTATATATATATATCTTGTAACTCAATAAAAGTTCTCATTGTGACATTTCTACCTTGCCTACATCTAAGCCACCTCAGAATTAGATGTTGGAACCATGTCATTATATATTACCAGGAAATCCATAAAGCTCTTTGTAACCATGTGGTTCGAATATTAATCGATACTACCTGATATTATTCAGTAACGTGGGATATCTTCTACAAATCTGGCGAACTATATCCCTGTCGAAGTATCACAACTAGAACTGCCTTCATAAGTCAATACCTCAGCCTCTATTCACAACATCACTCTCTTCTGTTTCATCCCCATTTCTTCATGTATTATCGTAAGAATTGACAAAACTAGCACACATCCTCTAGAATAAGTTTACGAGATAGTCAGAGAAATTATATATATAGATAAGCATATAGACATATAGTGATTAATAACATTCAGTAGAAAAGAGTAACAAGTGTATTAGAACCATTTAATTTATTTACGACTCCAAAAAGTGTATTAGTGTTGCCAGGACACTCATAATCTTGGAGTCTGCCAATTGTGTCAAATGTAATGTAGCATTATGCCGTATTTTCTTCAACAAATTGGCTGAATGGGTAACAACTATAAAGGCTAATATAGAATTATATTGGTCGGATAAGAAGAGATGTTCTCGGTAATTAAGGCTGTTAATCAGTATCAAATTACACATATCTGCTGGATCAGTAAATCAATATTGTGTCTTGACAGCTGTTTGGTTAATATTCACATACCCATGTTAATTGACGAGTAAATAAAGAATCTATTTTGATAGATAATAATAATAATAATAATAACAATAACAATAATGGCCGAAATGGCAGTTTTTAAAGTGGCTGGCAATCTAAAATGAGGGAGACGCATATAGCTTCCCCACGGAGACTAATCCTAAATAAATTTATAATTTGGAATATATGACATTTTTGTTGGAGAAAACCTTGCCAGGATTAAAAACTGCTCCTACTACAGTGCCACAGCCGAGGCGCGAACCTCTGACCTCCCACGCAGAATGATCACTCTACCCATTTGATCAAAGAGGCGGTTCTATATGGAGACATATTATTCAATTATCAAAGTTTGTCAAATAAATATTTTGGACAATTTTGAATTTCCATTATCCTCGATAACAAAATCGTTTTTATTTATTCTGGAAGCGCTTGGTTAAAACTGGCTTTTATCTCTAATGTTTTATAAAAAGAATCACGGTCCACTTAGCTTCACCATGTGCCCAGCAGTGGCCCAAAAACATGACACAAAACATGGATGGTGGGTGGATGGATAGATGGATGGATGGATGGAATTGAACGACACTTTGGCATAAATTTTACCATTCAACCCCCTAAATCGCTTTCCTTAATTAATGGTTCTGAAATATTTAGCTTCCAAAATAAAATTTAAAAACAAAGCAATTAGAAAATAATGAACAGACTTTCTGCTGAAAAATCAAAACAACCAACCCTTTTTAGATTCTAATTATTATTTGTCTGTTTCAGAGTGCTTTTTCGGGACAGTTAATTAATCTTAATTGACATGTAATCAATAATTATAGAATGTTTATGGCACCATATTCTGCTTCACCATTTTTATTTTAGATACACGAATCTAACTACTTAGAACTTTACATAATAAACACGATACTCTATATAGACAGAAATAAATAATGTACTCAGCCTAAACGGAAAGCTGGGCTTCGACTGTTATGTACATGGTAAATGTTCGATAATAATTCGTAAAGGAAGTAAAGGAAATTCAGTACTCGAGTATTACTACTACTATTAATACTACTAATAGTTGTAATAGTAGTATTAGTAGTATAATAACAAAACAACAGCTACAACAACAAGAAATATTATTATTATTATTATTATTATTATTATTATTATTATTATTATTATTATTATTATTATTATTATTATTATTATTATTATTATGAAGTAGCCATATTCAGACATAGGGAGAGGGTTACGTTTGTTTCTAGATAAATTGTAATGTAAATTATCTACATCTAGAACCATTTTTCAATTTATCAAATGTAAGTTACCTTATCTAGATACGTTGTAAAGGTATCTGAATTTCAAATACATTTTAGATACATGAGTTAATCTCTGTTTATATTTCTTATGATAGCGGCAACATCTGAAGTAGTTTTTCAACACATTTTTCTTTCATGTTCATAGAACCAATAAACTGACAAATCATCATTTGTATAAATATGATAGCATTCCGTCAATGGGTAAATCAATCAGTTATATTGTTATCGTTTGCCTCACATACGAAACCATATCTCTGCCATGATATAAAATGGTAAATAATCAAACACCGTGTGTAATCGTGAAAGTAATCGCTAATTATGATTACATTTATAAGGTAATCCATTACGAATACGATTACATTACATCTAGAAATGGCGATTACAATTACAATTACCACAACCCAGTTTAAGCCTAGTATTATTGATTAAGTATTGATGTCTTAATGTATATCGTCAAAGTGATCTTCACGACAGTTTAATATGTGGATATGCACATTTTATTATACTATCTCTGCTTTAGTGAGCTGAAAATTTGTTGCAGAATCTTTATCAATATCCATCCATTCACAGCTTTCGTGCTATCTAATAAACATATGTCCCATCAATTTACATAAACACAGAAAACTGAGGGTCATATCTTCAACAAATCGTGCTTGTATCTGATTGTAATGAACGCAATATCTCCTAACTGTTGCATATTTATGAAAAATGTTTTTATTCCGAAGAATTATCAGTAAACTGTTAATATTTTGTGTCCATTTGAGAAGAATCTCCTCTGGTCATTCGGAATCGAATTAATCATAATTCGATAAATAGAAGCATACTGTATTTTTGTTTTTACAAACTGTTTATACTTTTTTTAATTTTCAGATCATGTGCATGCGTTTTATTTTTTAATATTATACGTCCTATATGATTTAACTTTCGACTTCATATTTTTCACTGATCCATTCATAATTTTCGAATGTGGTTTATGGAAGAATTGCAGATATAATAATAACCGTATAATTATGCATTCTTTAGAATGAGGTAGCTTTAATTAGCTAATGCATTATTGTAGTTGAATTGTTCACTTTGCTACTGCAACTGAAATACAAGCTGGCCTTAGCTGTTCAGTTATATCCAAATTTTGAAAAAACACGAAATAAAGATTCGTGAAATGCAATTGTCTTGTCATAATTAATGTAATTATTACTTTAAATTTTCAAACTTAATTAGCTATTTAATTTTAATTCAGGTAAGTAGACATATTTAGGTTATATACCTGTAGTGGCTTCGCTTTGTATGTATGATGTGGATTAGGTTATTCATATTTCAGCATCAGTTATCGTCCGTGAACGGACAACGTATCTTAATAGTGTGATTTATGATATATGTCTCACCTACGGCATACCAACAAGAGTTTAACTAATCCGGAATTAACTAAAACATCTTCTAAAAATCAAATAATATTTCAATAATGGATCTCCGTTAATTATCTTAATATGTTGTCTAAAGGCACATAATTTCTAACATGTCGGTATGTTGTGTTATCTTGTGCTTATTATGTAGTTTAATATTGTTATAAACATTTATAAATAGAAACAACTGTTTAACATGTCTCACCAACTGAAACTACAAAAGAACCTACTGCAGTTTATATACTCCTAGAGAAGATGTGTACAAACAACTACTGAGTATATAAAACGAAAGGGCCAGATTAGTAGCCGATAAAATGAACTTACATATCCTGAAATATGGCCAGACATCGGGCATGTTACATTGCAAATGTGACTAGATAAGTAACATTTATATAGCAATGCGCTCTGATATAGCTACGGATCGAGATACTTGATTTATGAATTATTCCAGATAAGTTACATTCACATTCCAAGTCAAGATGACTAGTACTGTTATGTCTGCAGTCTGCAGCCAATGTTATGAGACCATACGTCAGCACTGAATGCCAGACACATGTAGGTCATTAGCCGTTATCACTACTCTATACGATTTAGACCGCGAAGACTCGTTCAAGTTCAGATACCTTAACGTTCTCAGATTCTAGAAATTGTTTAATTTCGTCGGAGGCAATGTCATTATGTCCACGGAAGATGTACAATTCCTGGCGCTTGGTACTACAATGTGGAGTTCTTGGGAGTGCCGTACACAACAGTGGGCGCATCTATGGGAGCAGAGTCGGCGTTGTCCCGTCGTTGTCTCATCATCTTCCTAAGTTGTTGCGGTGGGAGTACAAATTCATCCTCCTTTTCGTACCGTGCTTCGCCACTAGTGAGCAGTGGAAGCAAAGTCACTGTTAGAGACTAATCACCGGCACCTGGATACCTTTGTTGTTGATTAGTTTTGGCACATAATGGTGGGTATGGTTTAGGCATTTGGGAAAACATATTTGAAATTGCGTTGAACAATATTATTATCACTGTTTTTACAGATAAGATTATCTAGAATTTCATCCCACGTTTAAGTTGGGTGTTTACAAACAGAAAGTAAATACAGTTTGCTGAAGTTTAATGTGACGTAATCAAGCCGTGATCTAAATCAAAATTGTTATTATATGATTGCGTGTTAACTAGCACACAACCTAATATAAATATATATATATATATATATATATATATATATATATATATATATATATATATATATATACAAGGAAACATTAATTATAGACAAGCTTCATCTTAGTTTATGTTATTTAAGGCATTTTAAATAATATATTTGGACCTTGCCAACTCTCTGGACTTTTTGTTACGCGCCTGGCTAGTCTATTTGTAAATAGAAGACCTCAATACACTATTAGATGATATGCAAGTTGGTGGTTACAGTGATAGTACCTGTGTAAATCTTGTTTTATGCCGACAATACGTGTTTATTGGCCCCGGCAGCCACTGGTCTACAGAAACTTATTGATGCATGTCAACAATATGGTAAACGATATAATGTTACACCCAGTTAAATCTATGTCCATGACTATACTTCCCAAAACTTGTCAATTCCCTCATTAAACCTAAATAACGCTGACCTTGTGTACACGGATTTTCTTGAATGGTATTGTTTAATTTTGTATTGTTCTGGACTATGGTGTGACTACTCCATGTCGAGTATATCCAAATTGAGAGTAGCGTATAACAATGTGTTTCGTAATTTATTAGACTACGGTAAGCCCGATAGCGCCAGTTCGACGTTTGTCATCAACGCAATTGATACATATGAAGCACGGATGCGTAAGGCATATTTCACATTTCGCCAAAGGTTGTTGTCGTCTACAAATAATAGTGTTACTTGTATTAATAACAACACATGGTTGGGATATAACTATATATGGCGGCATCGGGATAATTCTTTATGTATTTGTCATAACCATTGAATGTTTCATATTGTATTGACAAATATTTGTGCTATTGTAATGTAGTCTGTTTATGTTAAGTATATATGAATGTACGGAATATGAGTGTTTTACCTGAAATAAAATCTATTTAGCTATCTATCTATCTATATATCTACCTATCTATCTATGTTAACCCTAAGTTAAAACAACTTCGGAGATTAGAATGGCAGCATGTCTTTAGAGGTTTGGTGCTTTTCAATTAAATGACTATTATTTTAAATATCATCATACTCATCATCATAATCCTCACCATCATCATCATCGTTGTCGTCATCATCATCATTAATAATTAGATACGAACAATGACCTTTCTGAGTTATGACAACTTTTATATAACTAATGGAACAATCATTACGTAATAATATAAAGAAGATACTCAGTGTAAGGCTGCCACCAGCTAGATATCTACTTTAACTGATTATACATATAATGACAGTGTTATACCTGTTGGGTTAAATGACACCTCTACAGATAACTATTTGTACGATGATGTATTACAGGTGTAGACGATATTTATTTCAAGAAGGGCCAACTAACACTACCTTGGTTAAGTAAAGAGTGTCTAATAGCCACGTAAGACTTAATTTTGTGTAATGAGATCTTCTATAGCAAAATTGGACAATGAAGAGCCTTCTTTTTATTAACTGCATCATGTAAACAAATATTAAGACGGTTATGCAATAAAACAATGAACAATCGCCCCCAATTTACACACTGGTACTGGGCGTTATAGGTGTACTGTTAGTAAGAATAATTAACTACATTCAAATTACACAAAACATATTTTCTTATTGTTAGCTAAGCCATCCCATAATAAAGTAGGAAGATGATCCGATTTGTTTTTAATTGTCGTCATTGCTTGTAGATGAATTAATTGGAAATATACATTGTAAAGTATATTTGTCATGTCTTTTTAAATATACATTTCCTATGCTTATCGTTATTTCATGATCAATCATAATCATCCAGTACTCACACAAAGCGACACAAGATTATTACTTTGCCTGTGGCTATCTCATAACCAATCACAATAGTCCATGGCTAATTACTAACACTTATGGGTCAGATTTCTTTAGAGTTAATCATGAGTTAATATAATGGGCATGTCAGTAAATAACAAACATCAAATGATCGATCCTTCCCATGCCATTCCTTGTGATTGCAGACGTTTGCTGAACACAATGGAGGTTTGGGGGGGGGGGCGCATCTAACCTTACAACCAAGACAACAGAAGTATATATTAATGTGGACGAATTTATTGAGAATAGTATTATTGTCTGATGATTGCCTTTTAGGTATGGTGAGCCCTATCATGAGTGAACCCCCTCAAGCCAAGCCCGACGATGATGAGTCAGCATCTCAAAGTCATCAACAAGATGTCACACCGACTTGTGGTGTTGTTATTCTCTGACTGAATGTTAGGCCAGCAAGCCTATTGTAGATACTCATTTACTGATTAATTTTGATATCAAATCGATACACTTACTGACTGACTCACTAACTGACACCCCCACTGATTTACTGACTCAAATAACACACTCATCCACTCACCTACTTACTCATTCAATCAATCAAGCAAACGCACATACGCTCGCACACATTCACGCACGTTGGCATACACGCACGCACCTACTCACTACTAAATCTCAGTATGATCCTTACCTATTAATCATCATGGTGACGCTGGAGAGAGCCATTGATGATAAGATTGGTCTCTTAACAGCGAGAGTTTATCCAGGCTTCTATCCTTTATAAATATTCCGACGTCTCTATTGGCCGCGAAAGCCATTATTGTCCTACATCCAGCCGCTAGAATGCTGCTTTTATTAGATTCATCATCGTAAATGGCCACAGGCTAAGATAAAAAAATTAATATTATTGTTCTGTAGCTACTTTTTGAGGCAGATCGTGACTAATTCGGGATTCCAGAGTCTCTTCAAATATGGAGACATAACTGCATCAAGACACATTTGTTCACGTACCTCAACACCACGACCAAGGTTTGCGAATCCTAAAAACTGAATTGGGGATGAGGAGATATGTAAAGTACACACTTACTGGGTATATGACAAATTACTACTTGTTCTACATGGCTACCCGATAAGTGATCGCAACAAACCAAGGTAAACACGGGTAACTACAATGATACCCGGTCGTTTAAAAACTTTGAACTTCAATCATAAAGAAGTTTTTGTAAGGATTTTTTATTTTAATAAAGAATTTAGTTACTACATAAAATAGTGTATACTCCTTTAGCCACTCTTTTTTACTAATTATCTGATTTTAATTAATTTAATTTATTGTATATATATATATATATATATATATATATATATATATATATATATATATATATATATATATATATATATATATATATATATATATATATGACTTGGTATTATAAATTTTAGAATGTAATGTTATATATGATAATATTCAGAAGAATCATTATATCAGAAAGTAAGTAAAGAACTTAGTTTATGGCTGCTATAAACCTTTGATTGAAGATCTACAGCATTAATACTAATGTGTGGAATACATCTTTTATAATAATATGTTAGAGGTAGGGATTAAATCTGTTAAAAAATTAACTAGATAACATTGTTCTGACTTATGCAGTGTCCGATACGCATATTCCGATACCTGTACAAGATTTACTATTATGTAATGAGATCTTCTACAGTGAAATGTGATAATATTTTACTAAATGCCCCATTTTGTTCTTAGAGAACATTTGAAATTGATTTATTTAGTTACAAGACGCCTAATTGTTCCCATCGAATCATGAAATTAAACATATTTGCTGTAAGGATGTTCATAATGATGCCATTGTATTTAACTTTAACGCGGCTATCACTATTAGTACTCACTGCAACCATAACAGAATAACACCAATTAGTAGTGTCATGATAAAACAATTTATCTAATACATCACAAAATGGCATAAAACTTTAATATTCATCATATTATTAAAAGTATTGAAGTATTGAGAAAATCCATGACTGAAATTCAACAAATAATTCCTTGACCTTGTCCTCATAAAATCGATAACATTAATTAATACGCCTACTAATATGTCATTGTTTGTTTGAAATTTATGGAAGTGACTCTCATTAATTACATTTGAACATAGGTATATGCGTGCTACTGAGTATACTACCACAATATTAGCAACAACCAACATGAAAAAAGAGATACCACGCATAGGAGAGATACGCAATTATTATCTGGTCTCTCCATTGCAGCTTAACTAGTAAAAAAAGATAACAAAAATGAGAGACTTATATTTCCACAAGTTTGATTCATATATATTTAATTATAAACTGGCTAATATTTTTTTCAGTGACTGCTTAAATCACTATTCTTGAGAAAGCAAATATTGACAGTTAACTATATTACATTATCTTAAACAAAAAACAATAGTATAGAAAGTAGATCTTAAGTTTAAAGAAAAGTATCAAAGTTGGTTTAAATTCTCCCAATACAAAAACCAAGATAGTGTCTGCTTTCACGATCGCCAAATAATTCACTTCTACAGTGACGAGAAAACTGACAAATAAGACATTGACATGATCCGACATGGGTCAATTCCATTTTGTCAATTCAAATTCCACCCAATTTAGTTTTTCGACTGTTTTTGCCTAATACTTTTTACCATGAGTAGGTACTCCGAGAACCTATTTGGAATACGTACTTCGATTGGTTTATTTTCCAAGTATGATTGTCATAGAAGAAATATTTGTTAATTACAAAATTAAATTGTAAATTAATTTGTGGATTTAATTTTTGTTTGCCTCTTCTAAACATTGAACGGGGGTAAATTGCTGAATAGCAATATCTCTATATAGATTACAGGTATGCTATATGTTGTTGTCAGGGTATCCAGACTATTTTAATTGATTAAATACTCACGTGGATTGCCACGTCATGATACTTATCATATCTATATATATATATATATATATATATATATATATATATATATATATATATATATATAAGGAACCACCAAGTTCTGGATCAATTTGGTTCCAGTATATTTGTAACACCACATGTAAGTGCTAACGTGGTAAAATATTGCAAAAGCCTAACCACACGGCGTTTTAGCTAAAGAGATAGTTGATGATATCACGTGGTGGATCATAGTCTTGGGAGCATCCAGGTATAAAAGTGTATTTTGCAATCATCAAAGATGTGTTTATATTCCGTTGTCCAGTAGAAACCTTGAAACGAATGTTTTTGCTTAGTTCCGCCCAGTGTGGGTTAACCTGCTAAGTAATAAACCACTTACTTATGGTAAGTTCACATAATATCTCAAAGGATTATTAAAACAATTAGGTCTGGGGACAAGTTATAGTAGTCACAGTTTTAGGAGAGGAGGGGCACGTTTTATGCTCCAGATTGGCATTCCCAGTAAGATGATAAAATTAATGAGGGACTGGTGGTCTGATTGCTATGAAAGATATATTGATGTAGCAATCCCACTGAGAACACAGGTAATGTCAACATTTACTAAAAGCCTCCCTACATCCTACTAATAACTACTCTCTACTAATGGTGATTGGAAAAATAAATGTTGTAAATAAAATATGTAATGTGCAGAATTTCTAAATAGCAATATCTCTATATAGAAATTCTCAATTCAAATTTCATTTTTTTTCAATAGTCAATTCCAGTTCCAAAATTGAATTGGAATTGACCATCAATTCCGTGAAAGCTGCCCTTGTAAAACCATTAATAAAAAACCGTTGGGACTGTAATTTTCTAAATAATTACACACCTGTTTTAAATCTTACATTTGTATATAAAGTAATAGAAAGGGCAGTTGTTTTCCATCTAAACAAATATTTAATCAATAATAATCTTAATCAATCACATTAGTCTGCCTATACAGGTGGTCATAGCACTGAAACAGACTTGGTTCGGGTAAAATATTATATTATGATGTCAATTGATCAAGGCATGCCAGTATTACTTGTTATTCTGGACATGTCTGCTGCTTTTATACAGTTGACCATAATGACGTTTCTCTAGATTGAAAGACATATTTGGTTTGCCAGGTAAAGTACTTGAATGGTTTCCATCCTATCTTGAACAACGCTCCCAGAGAGTGGCTGTTCATGGTATTTTATCTGACGTTACATTTCAATTATCTGATGTAGCACAGGGCTAAGGTCTTGGTCCACTCGTTTTCACAATGTATATACCCTTCCTCGTGGGATTATCGCGAAGCCATACGGGGTTAAATATCAATTGTACGCTGATGACACACAGCTATATATATATATATATATATATATCACTGGATCCTGACAATGAGTTAAATTTCTCCTCTTCCTTCAATAAATTAGAACATTATATGGGTCAGTAAACAATCTAAGGGTTATTTTTGACCAATATATCAAAACGTATGAACTTGTCACATCAGTATGCTGACCTGCCTACTTCCATCTTAAGAACATCCACTTTTTAAAAGCATTCTTCACACAAAAAGCAGTTGTACCTGTAATCCCATCTCGTATAGACTATTGTAACGCCCTGCTATATGGCAAATCTGATTATAACATTAATCGCCTACAGCAAATTCAGAAAATATGATCATCTAAATATACATTGCCTACCTGTTAGACAGCGTATCCACTTCAAAATTTAATTAGTAACCTGTAAATCAACCAATGATATGGCACCTGAATACCTGTGTGAATAGGTGTCCATTATAAAGTCATCCCGAAAACCCAGGTCATCCAATTAGATACTTTTGCAGGTGTCTGTGTCTCGGCTCAAGTCATATGATGATTGTACGCTTAGTTTTGCAGCCTCCAACGTGTGGAATGAGGTGCCGGCCAAAATTACTATTCTTTCTAAAAACAAACCTAGTCAATGTTTCTTTTGTAGATAAATAATAATAATCTTTTAAATCGCTTATAGAGTTTTACATATTATTTGTACAGCGCCTTCTAGTAGGGGTGCTTTATTAAATATACATTATTATTATTATTATTATTATTTTTTAAATCATTTTAGTAAATCCGGGAAGAATCATCTATGATAAGTGTGGTATCATCGCGATAATGTTATCTGATGTCACACTTTGCTCTGAACAGTCGACTTCACAATCTTTTGTATACACCACTTTACCTTCACATGAAGACAGGATAAAGCTAGTGGTTGTATGCATGTTATCTTCACTTGTTGATGTAATTAACAACTGGGTATGTTCGTTGCCTATATTTGTTTCAAGAACCGACTAAAAACGTTCAGACACTTGCTTACATTTGGGTTTCATTAAAGATTAATCTAGCACAAGGTTGGTTTGTTGATTTTCGAATGGATGCACAGCAACGATCATGGCTGGTGAATGTAGATGAATCACCTTAGCGTTCAATTAGAAGGTAGACTATACAAATGGCATACATTGTTTCTCTTTTATAGCTATTTTAATCTAACCAAAATACGGTGAAGAATTCCATCTAAAAATAAAACATTCTTGACCGAGAGACAAACCTGATCTCTCTTTCTCTCTTGAGTCAAGCCTGTATTCAGAGACTTACGAGGATATAATCTCGATTGTAATTGAAAGAAATGTCGCTATAGTAGGCTTTGAGGGGAAAGCCAGCGTATGACAAAGTATTCGAAATCATGTTAACGACTTATGAATAAGATGATGTTATGTAATCCCATGAATATATGAATACATATATTTGGAGTGAAGGTCATTATATAGAACAACAAACTACCACATATTTTCAGACATAATAATAATAATAATAATAATAATAATAATAATAATAATGGCCGAAAGGACAGTTTATTTATATGGCTGGAAAACCAAAAGTTTGAATTTACAATAGATGATATATTCAGGTAAAACATTTTGTATTCCCCCACGGTATTGATGAGCTTGTCAAATCCACTGCACATCACGTAATCTGTTCCTTGAAAGATTACCACGCGCGATTCGGAATTTCAGTGACTTTGAATTCAGGCTTGGCAAATTTCCGCACATAAATCGTTTACGATCCGTTGGCAGGCTGCATCTTCTAATATAAACTATCAATAACTACGAAAGTCATCATCATCATCATAGTACATGAAATAATTCTGCAAGAAATTCAAAATATATGGTTTGTTGGTTCTGTAGCATAATAGGAATTAATAGGTCTTGAACCATTTTATGAATAACTTATGAACGAAAGGCTCATTACAAACGGATAAGTCCTCGAAGTACCCATTCCCTTCATTGGATGTCCTAACTGTATAGATGCAAGCATCATCATCATCAATTAAAATACATTGGCTCGTAATATTCTGGAGATAATGTAAAGCAGATATTATTCTGTATACCATAGTATTTTCTCAAACTTGGTGAGTACAAATACAAGATAAAACATAGAATACCGTCAGACTCTTAAAAGAAGACTATATTCATATCTTACTACATGGGGGACACCTTCTACTTTTCTACAATTCATCCAGGTGAACACATAACCTGTGGTAACTAATACTCGATTGAGTAAACAAGACAGATCATATTTGTCTCATGTTGAGTCAACCTTTCTGTGATACAAATACTGGCCATTGGAAGAGTTTGGTTGTTGGAATGGAGCACTGATGACAAGTATCTTATATTTGTCTGCGATAAGTACACTTCCTTCTAGTATGATCTGGAAGTAATAGTGAGACATGAGTCTCACTTCAAAAGTACAATTTTGATATTGATCGATTATTAGTTATTTGTCTTTTCAATAAAAATACTCAAAAAAGACATTCTTACCGCGTGGATCTCGACCGGATTTGGAAGTATGTCGCCATATACTTTGTTGTGTATATTAATATCATATGTTGCAATAGGATTTGAGTCTTCTTCATGAACCATATCCCCAGCTATGACTCCATCAGGGGAAACATATTATGAATATCGGCCTCATTCGTAGTTGTTATTTCTGTATTAGGATTGGTCGTAGATCTGTGGCTTACAGATGTGGCTCTAGATGATATTATATGGTACGTCACCAATACCAGTGAAAGACCTTTATCATTTAAGCCAGTTCGTGTTATTTAATTTTTGTGAAAAACAATTGTAGCGACGTATTTTGTTTTTAATATTTAAGCAAGTGATGGTTACATATTTTACTTATATAGGATATATAGTCCGTCTTGAATATTTAATAGTTATGAAACTATTAAACGACAGGCATAAACTTATATATCTCTTGATGTGTGTTTTAAATATGTTAAATTACAATATTTCCAACTACAATATATTCAAACGAAAACGTCATTTAATTATACTGTCTATGATCATCCTCAGGAGATGAAATATTATACGTACATGTTGATTAAAAGAAACATTCAACGAACCAAATCAATATCCTATTATCACAATATACTTACAGGGATATGGTTAGAAAGTAAACTTCTCTTAAAGAATAATCTGTTGCAAATAGAAAAGGCTTAGTGATACTCATAAACTCACATTATTAAACTATACAAATAACTGTACTTAGTTAGCTTTAATTAGTATTTTCTTTGTTACTTATTATATTTTGTGAACACCAGTAGTTGTTAGTATCATAAGACGATTGCATCAATATTCGTAGTAATGATACTTATTCAAGATTTGATCAATGTATACATATTCCCAGTAGTAATTTTGTAAATGTCTACTAAAAACACGAATAAATTAAGCAATATATTAATCAGGAATTGAGATATACTTGAAATAGGCCTTAACCTACAGTGCTTAACTCCATAAGAGGTTCAACAACACATTTTATATAACCAGCTACTTGTTAGACACCAACACGTTGTTCGATATGACCATAATTTTCGTAAAGATACGTGACTTGTTAATGCCATGGATATAATCACAATATTCACCATATGTTAGAAAGATAGATTTCGGTTATAAAACAGGCTTTATAAGGAGCATATTTCTTCAATAGCATATAAAGAAGACTTTATTGCTGACTTATTAACACCAATATTTCATTGATGTACCCATGTTCTACTATACAAGTTTAAAGCAACAATACATATTACAAATCACAAATGAACAGTTTATCGTACTTGTTGTCGATGATCTGATAAATCATCACGTAATTACTCCCACAAATATTCAGCCACAATAATCAGGTCCCATTTTCTTTGCTATCTTTTTCCCATATTTGATTTACATTAGTGAAGTCATTACCGGTGTTTTTCACTGATATCATCCATTTCTCCATTGAAGACATTCAGGTGAGGAAGGAGGAAGTGCAATTTCAAAGACGTCCCGCATCCATGTTTTTTTTAATAAATCTTCATTGCCTCTTGTACATCAAATACATATTGATCACTGGATAGCAGATTACACAGTATGTTCTACTTGATTATCTACGACGATAGAATATAACAGTATACACATTACCCTTGATTCATAGAATAGAGTCATTCAATTACGAGTAGTTGTCTGAAGAATGTGTCGCCAGGAAAAACACACGCGAGCTCATGACCATTAATAAGCAATTAAGCAAAAGTTTGAAATGGATTATTTAATATGTGGTTGATCAAGTTCATATTTTGTTATCATTTATAATTTGTATGAAGGTATATGAATTTGTTCTGATGTTTTCAAATAAAGGTGAACTCTTTCTTTAAGATGGAAAATTACAGTTCCAACTTCATATATCCAGTTACACTCAAATTCTGCTATCTAAACACTTGAAAAGAGAGCCGATGGACCGTGAATAAAGTCTAGAACACTGATTAACCATATCGGTTCTTAAGTTAACTAGTCAGTTATTCAAAACTGATATATACTTAACTGATTTAGATATCTACATCGAAATCTACTATAAAAACAACCAAGCAACACTTTCGAATTGAGATTGAAAAATTGTGTTGAATTTTATAATTGTTGTGATTTATTATCGTGACAATTATTACTAAAATTAATTCATTTCTATGGCGTCTTACTTACTTCATTGTGACGCGAGAAACTTTAAATTGTTCCAAATATTGCAGTAAATAGGAAGTGACTACCCAGACATACATCCAAAAATGTTTTTTGAATGGGTGGGTTTATATCAACTCAATCCAAATAGTCCTATTGCGACTGATAAACACCCTTTTCCATCACAATTGATACATATAAACTTCTGATTATAGTGAGAACAACTCCGTGGTAGCTCAGAAATGGGTGGAGTTAGGTTTAAAAGGTGTGATTCCAAATCATAAGTAATGCATTTTAACTTTGGTTGGCTTTGCCTATGTCATTAACTTCGAGGCGACAGTGGCCATTGTGTTGGTCCTGATTGCGGAGTCAGATATATTGGTGTGATAGTAGTATTCACCCATGCGTTTCTCTCTGTTCTCTCTCCGTCACGATTTCCAATCACATATAACGAGAGCTGGACATATTCTGTTGTATATAATTGGATTTGACAATGGTTGAAAACTGTTGTCATTCATCATGGCTATGACTTATATGTGTGTTATAATCTTTTAAAATTTATGTTCAGATGTGTGTGTGTTGGGGGGGGGGGGAGATTAGATACACATAGAGAAGCAAATGGCGCAGAGCATTAACATATATAAACATCCTTTGAGACCTACCTCCATAAATTCAAATCTAAATACAACTATACATACATCAATCTAAATATAAAATATTCCATACCTCCACATATCGATGCATATATGCGTATACCTATGCATGTGTCTGGGCTACTCATCAGCCTGTGGAGCCCAGCTAATTCGCTTTTCGTACGCGACAAATATGTCACGCCCACAGGAAAGCGGCTACATGCAGGCTACGTAGAAAACCAGTGGCACGTAAAGCTCTCAACGTGTTAACTAACCTTACAGTTTGTTGATCACGTGAAACAATGTACACCAACTCCATATGGAATAGATGAAGTGATTTAGAAAACAAAGTAGAAATACTACACAATGGATTATTACTGGATTAGAACACAATATCGTCATAGATTTGTTTATTATATTTAAGTTCGAATGTTTGGTTGTGGAAGAGGAATAATTAATTTCGGTTAAATATATCTTCATTGTTGGGAATCTCGCTCGTACCTAAGTCATCATTGTCAATAAATTTTGGCATGATGTTTTCACAGGGTCCGAGCTTCTATCATTTAAACCAACATTAAAAATAATGAATTTCGGTACCTTCTTATTGGCTTTATACTTCTTCAGCATATCCGTGAAGTGTTGGAAACGGGCTCCCAGTAAACTTTATATTTGAATATCCTCTTTTTGGAGGACGTAATAGGTGCAAGTCTTCCATTACCCATTATCATTATGTTCTGCTCTATATAGCTGGCCACTTCCATTCAACTTTCTTTAGTCTGTGCCACAGGAGGGAAAAGACGATGTTGTCTTTCTCCCTCCTTTCACATTCTTTCGTTTCCGTGATGGAGGACAGGATGCAGACGTGTCATATATTGGTGACGATGGAGATGGGGGTCCTGCACCTCTTTGCACGCTGTGGTTTTGATGTTTCTTTATTCAAAGGGGAAAAATCTAATGAAGAGACTAAATAATCAACTAGCTCACTTATCTTCCACAGAGATTTAGTGTTTCTGCTGAAATATTTAGTTTTTCGGAAATGTTTGGGTTATATTCCTGGTCTGTGTTTCGGAAATGGGGGTATTTGTTTTGTTATGTTTCTGTGACGCAGATGTATTTGTGTTACTGTTTGGTGTCAATGTATCAAATCGATTAGTTGTTTGTATTGGTGTTGGTATTGTAGTTGCGTGTGTGTGGTTTCTAGCGTGGGGTCGTTCAGGTGATCTAATGTTTGTCTTTCAAGCAGGTCTTCGAACATATCAAGGACCTTTCTATCCCTTATGCCCACTCCCCCGAAATATATCGGAAACTGGATGTATTCAAATAATATAAATTTTTCAGTTCTGTACTGTAATGATCACTAATAATACACTTTTCCCACTTTATCCCACAGCATTATAGATTATCCCCAAATATGTTATCAAGCATGATCCAAAAGTGTTCAGCCATTTTGATTTTTTAGATCACATCGCTGGTTGGATACAATTACAAACAGATCTTTAAGCGCAGTGCTCCGCCAACTACTGTTATGTTAACTAAAACAAATATAAACATATACTTGGAGTAGACTCGGGCGAGGTTAACAACCTTCCTTCTCATTTCCTAGGTCCATCCTTGTAAAGATGTTTTTTAAAGAATGATACACACCATCTTAAGATATTTATTAAAACACGGAATATTGTACTGAAGCAATTATATTAATTTCTGGTATTAGCAAACATTGTCACAGTTTGATTGCTTACTGTTTTAATTTTATTACAAGTCGGCCTCATACTTCTGTTGACAATTTCATTTCGTTATCTGTTCTTTCAAATGTCACCATAGTGACACCTCGTTAATCTATATCTGGAGTGTTAACCTGAAAACGTCTCTCGACATCTGTCACGTTTGTTGAAGTATTCGATGAATTTCCTTTATATAGAGCAGACATACAACATACTATATCTTCATTCATTCCCCATGGTTGTTTTTTACCCTGATTAATTCCATGTAACATAAATAAAACAACGCCACCTGTTGGTATCAGCTTCCTTCGTCTCCAGTAATTACGACGTTTAGATAAAGGTTTCCATATGGCGATCCGGGAAGCATATCGTTCTGATACAACCTCTCTGGTGACGTACGGGAAATTCCAATTTCACGAGCCGACTTTAATAGATGGTACAGAGCATAATCACCTAAGCATCCTTTAAATCTTATACCTCTATAAATTTATAGATATATAAATTGTATGTATAAAATTAAATATACAAAGATCTACACATATACGCATCAAACCATACATAGACACACATACACATACACACACACACACACACAAAATATATATATATATATATATATATATATATATGGGCTACTCATCAACTAATCCGCTTTTCGTACATGACGTATATGTGACGCCCACAGGGAACGATTGTATGTAGGCTACGTACGGAAGGGAAATCATACAAAAAATACCACAACTCGCAGTAATCAACACGTTCGTATGATTCAATAATTAGATTATATATATATATATATATATATATATATATATATATATTTTCCTATGTATGCATGAGCGTGTGTTTGCTTGTGTTTGTGACCGTCTGTAGGTACCTCACCACACGATCGTGCACTTGTGTGTACTTACGCACGTATGTAGTTGTGATGATAGTTTTTTTGTTGTAGCCTTATCTAAAAGGCTCCTTCTATTAATGGGACGCCTTACCTCATTATCTACTTAATTACACCCTGCATCGCCATTGTCTAAGCCCTTTTTCATTGTTCAATCATCATTTACGATCGACACCCAACTATCTCATCTAGCCAAACAATAACACTACATCATGTCATAGTCTCACTAATAATACCCAGTAACAGTTAAAGTCCCTTCATGATAAATGGGATCATAAATGCATAATATATCATGGTAACTAATATCAAAACTTTATATCAAAAACTGAGAGCATCCTTTTCCACTCAGTAAGTCATCGTCAATGATCAAAAACATTTATATTACAACATACATGGCTACATCATGATTGATATTACTTCAGGGACATATTTGTTACTTATCATATAACACCTCCCTAATCTTTGATTGCCCGGTATCAATATGTCTGCAGGTGGATTAGATGACATTTAGCGGGTTGTAGGTGTTAAAGCTACATTTGTGACTTTAACAAGAAAGAAAAAAAGATGAAATTTAGATATTAGATTCCAGGCCAATCAGCTATCCCAACGTGAAAAAATCCAAACTTCTCTTGCATGCATCACATGACTGTGAAAGGTATGTTTGACATTAACTATAGATGATCAAATATTGGTAATCAGGTAGAAGTAAGTTTTTCTGAAAGGGTTAACGAAGAAAGTACGTTAAACGGGTCACAATGGAAAGGAAAAATATCAAGTAATTGAAATAAGAAAACAATTGATATATATATTTTAAAATTTATATATATATATATATATATATATATATATATATATATATATATATATATATATATATATATATATAGTAGGGGGGGAGATAGTTAGTTAAAACAGGGCATTAATAAAAGAATTGCATCCCTTTTAAATTGGGATGCTATATATAGATAATAGCAATAGAAAATTGTTTTCTTATTTCAATTACTTGATAGTTTTCTTTTCCATTATGACACGTTTAACGTAGTTTCTTCGTTAACCCTTTCAGAAAAATTTACTTCTGACTGATTACTAATATTTTATCATCTATAGTTAATTACAAACAAACCTTTTCAGTCATGTAATGCACCAAGAGAAGTTTGGAATTTTTCACGTTGGGATATTGCCCTGTTATCGATTATCGATTGTCCTGTCATTTATAATTTCTTAAACACGGGATCCATTTATGTCAAAAATATGTGTTGTAAGTAAACTAACAGCACCATCTCCGACCAATCTGTTAGAATACAGGGTCGTGCCCATTGCCGAACTAGTAGCGGGGCTGTTAACCACAGAACAATAGGTTCATGGTTTAAATACCAAAGGCAATGCTATAGCTGGATGTAGAACAACAATGGAATTCGTGTCAAATAAACATCGAATGAAGACAAAGGAAATACTCCTCCGTCATATCCACCTGTTAATGGCTTCAAAGGGTAAAGATGGTAAGTATATCACCAGGAACCTGTTCATGTTTTCTGGATTAGACAATGAGATATACAATACAGACAACAACGTCGACAATCATCAATGAATTGTGTTGCCAGATAATGTCGTCGCTAGGATACCACTTAATGGCCAGGACTCTCTACGTGGGCACTACGATAAGGAATCCTGGGTCGAATCCCGAATATTGCAAATGATTGAATTTTCCAAATTAGCCAGGATTTTTATGACAACTTTATTTTGAGATGTAGCTTTAGTGACTGAAAAATGTCCGTTATATTATCCTGAAGTTGAAGGAATATTTAAGACATTAGATTGGGAGGTCGCCTTGATGTTCTAGAAATGTATCTAGATTGAGTAGTCTATCGGCAACTCGTATGTATGTACCTTATAAAATAAAATCCAAAATGTACGTGTTTGGACGTGCGCACGTGTGAATGCATAAACGTATTTAGGTGATATACTGATATCCTTTACTATGTGACTTCATCTCAAAGGATCATTCCATTAATTTAAGTCCCAACCTCAGCCTATACATAGTCACAGACTCTACCACCATTGATATCGATCAATATACGTTCAACTGATGTTTTGCCGAAACCCTTTCTCATCACAATATTTACATCAGGCACACTAACTGGTGTAAGCAAGTAAAGAAATATTTTATTTGTTTATTATTATTATTATTATTATTATTATTATTATTATTATTATTACATCCGTTATGGATCCAGCATTCCTGGTTGTAAATGGCACCGTAAACACACCTCACAATGTGTGTAAAGTTAACTAACAGTACAAGCCATTTCTCCAAGTTTGATTCATTGTTTGTGATCACGTGACAGTATCACTGTCTGAGCAATATCAACAGAAACGTCGAGGTTGATATTATTTCAATAATAAATCTTGGCTACCTGAGATAAAACGGGGGGGGGGGGATTAATTGACATTTATAAGGCCACGAAGGTTAATGCCGTCATTATGTCTTTAATAAGGAGGACTAAAAACAAATGTTAGCTGCTTCGTCAATCCTCGGAACCCCGTTATGTGCCATCTGCCTTTGCTTAATAGAGTTACCTGTCAATATAAGTGGTTCTAGATGGAATATTTCAAAGTATTCGTTACAAGACATAATAATCAGGTTATAATTAAATGTATAGTCACGGCGCTTGTAAGTTGACTTTCTGGCTCTGAATTATTGCCTTTGACTTGTGTTATCTTGTTGATTGATTTTAGAGGATTCTCGTGCCAGCTTCAACAGAGACACCAGGTAACCCCCCCCCCTCTCTCTCTCTCTTTCTTTCTCTCTCTTTCTTTCGAGATCGCGATCTCTCTCTTTCTCTCTCTCTCTCTTTCTATCTATCTATCTATCTATCTATCTATCTATCTATTTATATATTTATCAATCTGTGTATTCATCTATCTCTCCACAATCTACTTGTATCTATCTATATATTATTCTATATTTGTCTCTGTCGGTCTAGCTTGCTTGCTTGTAGTTCGGGGAGTATCCCCAGGCTGTCGCTTGTTTGGCACAGCCTCTGTGGTGGAGTCTTTCTCCGTAGAGTTTCTGTATCTGAAAATGACTTTGTAAAGTTCCGGTCCCGGACGTACCGGTGCCGAACCTTTACAAAACATTTACTGTGTGTTTGTTTTTTTTCCAGATGTATGGATCTTTTTTAAATAAGGGTATTATTATGTGTGGCGTGGCTGTGACTTTGCGTATTACAATGACTGCTTTTTCTGTGTCGGTTAGGTTGTGTTGTGCCGGAGTTAAGAGTTGTTTAAGAGGTTGTCGGCAGGCTGGGAAGGCGGGACAATTAATTAGATAGTGGACGGGGTCGAAGTTTTGATTAAAATGTAAGCAGAGTGCTTTATTATTTGGGCCGACAAAGCTTTTTGTGTGCACCCAGCAGGGGAAAGGCGGCGTATGTGTACGTCTGCTATTCTGTTATTTATGATGTGAATCCGGGAACAATGGTTTTATTGTACCAGGTACTTAATTTGGCTGTGTCTTGATTTGGTGTTATTTGTTTGTGAAGATATTCGGGTTATTATGTGTTTGTAGGCACCGGTTCTTTTTGTTTTAGGATGTTGGTTAGGTTAGTGGTTTTTTTTGGGCCCAAGAGGTCGGCTCGTTCATTACCCTCGATATTTGTGTGGCGGGGGAACCCAATGTAGAGTGGTTAGACTGCCACGTTGGCTTAATGCAGAGGCGCAGTTAATAATTTTCGTTGTGATTTCTGGATATGTTCGTGTTTTTGTTTTTGTTTGATGGCTGCCATTGAGTCTGAGTGTATGACTGTGTCTTCGTGTCTGTCTTGTGCCTCTCGCCATGCGAGGGCGGCGTGTATGGCGTGAAGTTCTGCTAGAGTGATTGGTGTGTGGTCGGGGAGTCTTCCACAGGGATTTCGGAGTGCTCCCCCCACAAAACAGGCCTAGGCAGATTTTCCATCCTGGCGGACACTGGCATATGTGTAGATGTTTATTGCTGCCTGGTCTCTGTTCAGGGCAGAGATCCTGTCCGACGCCTCAGTGAATGCCCCTTGTGGGTCTTGGGTTTTTTATTTTCTGTTTACGATAATGATGGTAAATGGGTAGTCCCCCATGGAGCAGTTTCCTTGGCATCCGGGGGGTGGATTGCTGGAATTTTTCCCTGTCCCCCTTTTAATAGCACTGCTTTCATGGCCCAGCTTTTATTAATGTGTACTCTGGGGTCTTTGTGTAAGCTTTCTTGTATTTTTTTAAAAGTGATTTCTACTGGGTCAGGTTTTTTCGCTGTTCTTAATTTTGTATTTGGCTGTGTCTCCTCTAATGAGATGGGCAATGGGGGGAGCCGGATTTCTCTGATAAAGGGGAGAGGGGGCAGTAGGGGGGAGTTCCCAAGACATATTTAAGTGCAGTTCTTTGTGCTATTTCTATGTGTTTAATTGCCGTTTTAAGATGCAAGTAGGTAGATTGGGGCCGCATAAAGAAGTATGGATTGAATTAGGGCTTTATAAAGATTAATAAGATTGTTTTTTTGTTTATTTCTTTAACATTAGAAATAATTTTATTATGTTTAGCCGGGGTAGATTTTTTGTTTTGTTTGTAGTGCGTGTTTGTTGAAATTGAGGTGGTTGTCTATGATGACGCCTTAAATATTTGTACTGTTTGACTATTTCAATGTCTTGTTTGCCTATATGGAAGGTGTTTGTTGTTTTGGAATTTGGGGTTGAATGCAATTATTTTAGTTTTGGCGGTGGAGAAAAAATAGACCTAGGTCATTGGCTTTAGATGCTGTTGTGTCGAGGGCGGTTTGTAGTTTTTTTGGGCCCGGCCCTTTGGGGCCCTGTGAAATAATGGCTATGTTGTCGGCATAAGCCAGGATGTCGACACATGGGGGTAAAGATGTGGAGATTAGTGCTGTAATTAGGGCATTAAATAGTGTAGGTGAGAGGGCGGAGCCCTGTGGGGAGCCTGTAGTAAGTGGGGTGAGTCAGATTTTACCCCTTGGACGTAAATTTAATTTCTCTATTGTCTAGGAAGTCTTCTACCCACGATATCATTCTTCCCTTTTATGCCCAGGGAGATTAAAGCGTCTTTACGATGTGGTTAGCCCTTTTTAAAGGCCTTATCTAGATCCAGAAAGGCAGTGTAGACTGTGCCGGGTCGGGGGGTTTTTTCTTCTGTTGGTGATTAAGTTTACTAAATGTAGAATTGGGTCGACAGTTGATCTGCCTTTTGTAAACCCGAAGAAATTTTTTTGGTCTGGGGAGTTTAAATATTAGTCTGGTGAGAATTAGTCTCTCCATGATTTTTAGTATTGTAGGGAGGAGAGATATTGGTCTGTGGCCTTTGCCCACCAGGTTTAGGGTTTGGGACGACTATTGAGGTTTTCCAAAAGTCTGGGAATTCGTCCTTCTCTCCAGGATTGGTTAAAAAAGTTTAGAAGTCTAACTTTGAAAGAAGGGGGGGATTTTGGAGTAAAAGATGTATGTAAGTTTGTCTTCTCCAGGGGCGGAGGTTTTTTTGGGGTTGATAGAACTGTTTCCAGTTCGTGTGGTGTGAAAGGGGTGTCTGTGTCTGCGTGTTCACCTTTTTTCTAGATGTATTTAGTGCAGTCTGTCTGGTTGTTGTTTTTCTAGAGCTGATTTGACCTCTTCGGGTAAGGTTTGGTGGTCAGCTCTAGTGGCGAAATGGTGTGCTAATTTGTTTGCTTCTTCTTTGGGGTTAATTACTTTTGGTTGGGAAGATTTACCCCGGATTTTTTTTAAACTCGCGCCAAATTTGCGACGAGCCCATGTCCCCGAGTTGTTTGCACTAACTGAACTGTCGAATTAATCTTTTTTGATTATGTAAAGTCGTCGGCTAGTTTCTCGTTGGGCTGCTCTTTGTTCTGCTTTATTTTGAGATGTCGGGTGAGCTTTAAAAAATTTTGTCAGTTTACTGACTTCTTTGGTCCATCTCCTTGCTTCTGGTGTTAAGAAGGAGCGAGGACGTCTTTGGGGGATTTCGGAGGACTGTGGGGATGGCTGCTGTTTCGGCTTCGTTTATATCGTCAGTTAATTTACGAAGTAGGTCATCTAGAGATAGACTATTGTCGCTGTCGTCGGCAGATAATTCGTGTAGTCTGTCTGCAAATTGTTTCCAGTTTGTTTTGTCGGTGTCCCATTTGGGTTGTCCTAGGCTTTCTGGTACGTTCGTGAAAGCGTCGGATAGTACTATTACTGTGGCTATGTGGTCTGAGGTTAGAGCTTCTAATTGGCTCCAGTCTGCTATGGCCGCAACTTCAGGGGAAGCTATGGCAAGATCGAGGGTCGACCCATAGACAGGGGGGGACTTTGGGATCATTTAATAATATAGCGTCACAGTCACTTATTTGTTGTCCTGGTCTGGTGTTTTTTGAGCCCCATGTTGTAGTATTGGCGTTGAGATCGCCTGTTATTAAGTAATGTTTATATGAATTTGTTGCTTGTTGTATATCATATAGGTGGTTAGGGGAGACGTATGTATTAATTAATTGGAAGGGACCGCTTTTAAAGCCGGTTATTTCAGTGGTGATTGATTGCCAATCACTGGAGGAGTTAATTAGGGGGGACGTGTTGTGTGGTATGTTATTATGTATTGCAGTTATGAGTCCTCTGGATCTGTCGGTCTTTAAGCCTAGTATATATATATATTTGATAAAAATAGGACTTACATATAGAATTCACCTGCTTCTTCATTCCTAGAGTTTTATTCCATGTAAACCTTATATTTCTCATGGACATATAACTGGATCATATCCTAATGCGAAGATTATCAGCTTTCCTCACAAATCCTGATGTCTTCAATACAAGCTTCAGTTGAATATAAAATATCGTCCCATTTATCAGATGGCTTTAAATTTATGTACAATTGTGTGTCATTGGCATAACCATGATATTTATTGTCATGTCGTATACTAATTCCACTAACTAGTTTAATATAAATACAGTAATTATTTTGTCCTAAAATGGTTCCCTCTGGTAGGCCAAAATGAAGACCTACATCTGGTGATGCCTTATCTATAGGGTGTTTGTCAACATTGTAAAATCTGACTTATTTTGGGCGCTGTAATTTGTTTCCATGCTTACACCATCAATATTCTGATGAAAGTTTGACAATGAACCACCCCTCTCTCCTTATCAATAACAATAGTCAACTCGACAACTTCAATATGGACACACCTGCTATGTTCATAACCACACACTTTTAATATAATGTAATAATACAATGAACTTCTGTCAAATAGAAAACAACTTGGTAGAAATGTCACATGCATTTCATTAACACAATGCAATGCTACTCGGCTTGGTATTGGAGTAATAAACAAGAATGTTAGACTGTGTTTATGTTAATTATGTGGCATTACCATTATAATTATAAATACGCATAATACATCATTTTAATGGCTCTGTGCACAGATATCTATGACCATGACTTTCACAATTCTAAGCATGTTAATATTAAGCAGTAAAAAACGTTCCAATGATGACACAATGATATGACTAACCAATGAAATTGTAATCTTCGGCTTATATCTGCACATATGCTTCATTTCGTTGTCTTTTCTCTCAGTATATATATATATATATATATATATATATATATATATATATATATATATATATATATATATATATATATATATATATATATATATATATATCAGGTTTGTCCGATCAAGTTTTTTTTATTTTTACCCGAAACTCTTCGCCGTATTTTGTTTAGATCAAGATGGTTATACAAGACAAAATATGTAAATCACTTTTATAGTCTCACTTTTAATTGGAAGCTTAGTTCTGTTATATACATTCACCAGCCATGATTGTTTTTACTCCGGTGTTGACAAATGATAGGCAACGACCATATCCAGTTGTTAATAGCATCAACAAACGAATATGGGACAGGTACAGCCTTTAGCCACGTCCTCTCTTCCGGAGAAGACAACGTGATGTACACAAAAGACAACGACGTCCACTATCCAGATAAAAGTGTGACATCAGATAATGTTGTCGTCAGGATACCACATTTATCTTAGAATACAATCTCCCGATTCACTAAGTTAATAAATGGTTGATCTTGTCCCGAATATGGCGGAAATACGCTTGTCAAATAAATCAGGATAATTTTACCTAGTTAGTGTCGTGGAAGAACCACACTCTATCCAAACATAATCTTTGTATCTTACTTTTTAGTGACACCATATTGGAATGTTCCTTTTTGGTAGCCCTTTGTTTTAATGTTAACATGCTGAGACAGGAATTGGACAAACGCCTCATCCGTCCTACCTGAACAGATTGAGTCGTCCACCTGTAACTATTGAATTGCTGGTTTGTTTGCCCCAAATCTTGTCACAAATCGGACGTATTAATACTAAGATAAATTTAGACATATAACCCCAAAAACAATGTATGAGTCGGATTTACACCCAGAACCCAGAAGTTATTCTATATAGTATCAAATTATGTGAACATCAGCTAGTTTGGGTTGATATTTTTGTTAGAGTGAATGAGCGAGTGAGTGAGTGAGTGGGTGAGTGTGTGAGGGAGTCAGTGAGTCAGTGAGTCAGTGAACGAGTCATTCAGTCAGTCAGACAGTCAGTCAGTTAATCAGTCATTCAGTCAGTCAGTCAGTCAGGAGACTAAGAACGAGTTAATATATAAGTCAGTGAACAATTGAAAAAGTTTGTAATTTATTGTTGTGAAAAAGAGTTTTTTGTTCAAGACAACAGCCATATTCTCTGTCATTGTTCCTCTTTGCGTAGTTAAACGTCAATATATACGCTCTCGGTAGCAACTTTGAAAGGATCGATTACAAAATGGGTAAGACAGGTTGGAATTTCGTACACAGAAAGCTAGTTTTTTAATGATATTTTCCTATAGGCAAATCATCGCCTTTGGCCTTTGTTGTCTCTTTAGCGGATTTACGTGTCCTATATCGTTCTAAAAGGAGAGACAAAATAATGCAGTCTCTCTCCTATATGACATATCTGCATAAAATGCGTATCGTTACTAATATTATAGTTGAGTCCATTGAATCATGGTTTTGCATGTGTTCATTTTTATCAGAGACAGTTATTTCCATAACTTTAAAGCTAAATCTAAACTTACTTAACAGGAATATTAAGTTTTTTGTTTCCGATGTAATGACAACAATTACAAGAACAAAAATATTTCAATCACCTTTTTGCTGATAAGATAATGCTCCTCGATAAATGAAATTACCACATGGAATATTTGGAAAAGAAATGTGCGATAAAAGAGGAGAGCATTTATTTTTGCTTCATTGACTTTAATAGTAAACTATTATTCTTAGCCAACTACACATATGCGACATTTATTTGGCCTCCTTTAAGCTGATTGGGATGGCTGAGCATCGTGTAACGTGATAAATTATTCAAAAGATAGAAAGGTTTTCCTCGTCACATTATACCACTGAAGAGTTCATTTCAGAAGATTAAGACTTTTGTGGCTATGGTGACTGACTACATGACAGTGATAATTCCAGGGTAATATTAGGTGGTACACGATTTAAAACATATAATCCACAATTAAATTAGATGATAGCATCGTTCGAGGGTTATATTCAACATTCATGTTTCTATGCAATGTTGTCCTTTCACATGCCATTAGAAAACGTTTGCCAGAAATAGGGGAGGGGTATTTTACATTTGCCATTTTATTACGATATATCAAGAGTCATTGATGATGGAATTGGATTCACATGGGTATAATATTTGATTCTCCATCAAATCACGCAGTTCATATTATGAAGTGTTAGCGTAATTGATTTCTTGAGAATATATCGGGATTATATTACTTTCTTATAAAAAGAATCATGACTGAGCGATATATAGTTCATGCCTTATTTTTTAATCTTTGTAGTATATTATGCCAATATGTATTTTGGGTGTTTTGTTTATGGTTGGATGCAAATTAAGATTACATGGAATTTCTAGCTAATGACATGATCTTCTGAAATAGCCCATCTTTAACAAATGTTGTTCTAAATCCCAAATCCCGCACTACGTCATTAATTGTTGCCAAAATCCGTTAAATAATCTAGGTTTTGACGCAAACCGAACGTAATGCCTTACAAATGACTTTCGGTGTATACATTTAATTGTATATACAATTTTAAAATCTTGTTTATTGAATTTTCAGTTGTTTTCAGCTTTTTGTTTTATCTGTTATTGTTAATGTAATTATTTCACATCATTTTCTTATGACATAGGGGACCTTGCTGATGGACGTAAGATTGGACGTATTGACGTTCACTAAGTTGTAATTTACTCTAATAAAGTGCCTTAAAGGCCGATATTACGAGAAGCTGGATATTACTCTTAATAACTTAGTTTCTTCGTTAATCCTACCAGAAGCATTTACTTCCTACAGACTGACAGTAATAATATAATAAAATATTCATTCATCTGTGGTGAATTATAAACAAATCCATACACAGTCACGTGATGCATCCAAGAGAACTTTGGAATTTTCCACGTTGGGATGTTGTCCTTTTATCGATTATCGATTGTTCTTTCGTCTATCATTTCTTAATTTCTTAAACACGGGATCAATTTCCAACTAAAAATCGAGAAAATGAGTTGAGTATGGATTCCTCCCAAAAATAGTTGTTATGTCAGAGTAAGCAAACTAACGACACCATCTCAGACCATTCTATTCCTATACAGGTTCATCTCCATGGCCGAATTGGTAGCGCGCGGTTAGACGTAGAAAAATACATTCAGGGTTTAAATACCAACGGTAATGCTATAGTTGGAGGTAGGACAACAACGGAATTCGTGTCCAAAAAAAATATGGACTAAAGAAAAAAGATGGAATTATCGGCCATATCCGGCTGTTGATGGCATCAAGGAGTAACGATGGTAGGTTTATTGGCAGTAGCTATTTCATGTTTTCTGGATAAGACAACGAGAGTTACATTAAGGACAATGACATCGACAATCCTACAGGAATTGTGACGTCCGATAATGTCGTCGGTAGGATACCACTTAATGGCAATGACTCTATACGTGGATACCACAATAAGAAATCCTGGATCGAATCCCGGATATTGTAAATGTTTTTATTTTCCAAATTAGCCAGGATTATTGCGCCCTGTACCAACAATGCGGACTGGCTAGTCTTTGGTTAGACATCGTTTGCCTAGCTATCTTCAGTGACTGATAGAATGTCCATTCAGTTTTCATGAAGTTAAAGGAATATTTAAGACATGAGATTGGAAGGTCACTTCATTTTGTTCGTCTTAAAGTTCTAGAATTTAGTCGATTACTTGAGCAGATTCACTTGTCTATCGGCAATTCGTGTATGTATGTATTTATATAATAAAATAAATTCCAAAATGTGTGTGTAGACGCGTGCGTATGTGTGATTGCATGAACATATTTAAGTGATATTATAGTGGTATTATAGTTATTTCCTTCGCTATTTGACTTCATCTAGAAGGATCATTCTATTAATCTAAGTCTGTACCCTAGCCTATATATATAGTCAAACTCTCTACCATCATTGAAGTCTATAATCGTACATTCAACTGATTTGTTGCCGAACAATTCTCTCATCAGCAAATTCACATCAGCCGCATTAACTGGTGTAAGCATGCAAAGAAATATTTTATATATTATTATTATTATTATTATTATTAATTTATTATTTTATCTAGCTCTTTATTCGACTGTAATTGCAATAAGGCGCTTTATATTTCAAACACAATTAGAATATGTTCTAAGCTCATATTCTTCAAGCATTAACATTGTATACACAAATACACAGGTTCATATATTATAAATAGGATAATTTAAATAAGTAGGTTTTAAGAACCTTACAAAATAGTTCTTTACTTGCTGCAAGTTTAAGATGATTAGTTAATTTATTCCACAACCTGGTAGTTGATGCTCGGAAAAGGTTAATAAATAAACAAGAATTAGATGGCATCTTTCCCATTGGTTTATATGTTTGGATCAGATCACATATACATAATGGCGTTTGTTCAACCCAGTACCTTGAATACGCGAAACAGAATCTTGTACGGTGATTTGAAACGTTCAGGAAGACAATGCACCTCGAATAAAACAGACGTTATATATTCTCTTATATATATATATATATATATATATATATATATATATATATATATATATATATATATATAGTATTACAATGTATTGCCATAGTCCAGTCGAGTAAGTATAACGGCTTGGACTAAAATATTGCATGCCTCATCATTTATGTACTTACTAATAAGTCCAGGTAATAACAACACTTACATATAGAAGTCACCTGCTTCATCGTTCCTAGATTATTATCCACTATAAGCCTTAGATTTATCATAGGCATGGACGAATGTATATAAATGAATCCTATCTTAAAGCGAAGATTCTCAGTTTTCATCACATGTTGCTTGGATGAGAAAACAATGAATTGGATCTTCTTGTTAATCAATTTCAGCATGTTGCTGTTCATCTAAATACTAATGTCTTCAATACTATCTTCAACTATAGATGAAATATCTATCCATTTATGACTTTAAAGCCACGTAGACTTGAGTATCATCGGCATAAGAATGGTATTTAATGTTATGCCGTTTAATAATTTCACCAACTAGTTCACTTTATGTACAATAATTCTTTTATGCTAAAAAGGATCGTTGTGGTACACCAAAATTTAAACCTACATCTGGTCATGTTTTCTCCGCGACTGAAACACACTGAGTTTTAGTCGGTGAGGTACGACTTTACTAAGACTAAGGCCTTTACACTGGTGACAAGGGAAATTCTGAACGCTTTAGCAGTATTGGCTGATCAATTACATCAAAAGCTGCAAATAAATCAAGCATAATTAATGTAGTTATTGATACTTCTTCATGAGCCTTGGTAATGTCACTGTCCACATTAAAGAGAACAGTTTCTGTTGAATTGCATCTATGATAAGCAGACTGATAACTGTCATGAAGGTCATTGTGCTCTAAATGCTCTTCTATTCGCCTTTCCACCACCTCTTCAATATGTTTGGAGATGAAAAGAAGGTTAGAAAAAAGCGATAATTCTTCATATCTTCTTTATCCAAACAAATTCTCTTAAGCAGCGATTTTATGGTGGCTCGTTTCAAATACAACGACATCACTGACACAGTCATTAACATATTGATAATCAGCGTTATCAGTGGGAGATGATGATGCACATATTTCCTCAAAAGTCAGTTAGGTAGTGACTCAAAGTCTTTGTGTAGCTTCGACTTAAAGAGATGTGTATTCTCAGGAGCCACAGCTCACAATGGGAGTTTCTTAATAGCATAATGCCAGGCTTAAAAGGAGATATTATGTATTATTGACTCGCGAATCTTTAAGCAGAAATCAGTGACATAAATCATGGAACTAGTGCCAACCTTGACATTGGACACTAAACGTGTAAGACACCATCAGCCCTTATAGTTGACAGAAATATGATGACAGCAGAAACCATTAATACTTATATGTATGTGTGTATGCGTGCGTGTGTGTGTGCGTGCGTGCGTGCATGAGTGCGTGCAGCGTATCAATAGGTGCCACCACATAGTTTAGCAAATTCCAGTATATGGATAGTTTTCATGAAGGGTCTTGATCCAGATTAGCGACTTTTTGTACTAAAATATTTAATATCTAACACGTTCCTATGTGGTTCCGTAATAATACTCCAAAAAGTAAATTATCATTTAATAAGTCTGTTAAAAGTGAAGTTTCCTATGCAAATGATTTAAAACATTGAAGTAAACCTCTTGCGTGTTGTGTGTCCTACATTAAAGGTGTACGGCTCCTAAATTGACAGGAAAGGTAACAGCACTAACACTATTAAATGTATTTGCAGCTTTTCACACATATTGATTACTCAGTCCTTCCAGGTTGGCTCTCTGATTGACATATCATATAGGACAGAGCACTCACGTAGATCCATTAATTCTTAATAAATAGGTTACAATCAATAAAAATTAGAAATTGTTTATCAGATGCAGCGGCTTTGTTCCACAAGTCTCTAAACTTGGACCGCTGCTGTTTACCACACCACTAAGCTCTCTTATTCACTCTAAGTGTGGTGTGTGTATGTATGTATGTATGTGTGTGTGTGTGTGTGTGTGTGTGTGTGTGTGTGTGTGTGTGTGTGTGTGTGTGTGTGTGTGTGTGTGTGTGTTTATAAAGATAGTTAAGGCGCTGGCACAGGTGTTATACTTTCATTCAAACAACAATTAACTCCAAACTGATTTTAAAAAAAATTAATTGTAAGTATAATTAATTACCGGTAAAATTAGAGAAAAATGAAAAGAAAAAAGAAAATTTCTAAAATAATCCAAAAGAGGATAATCTAAATATAAAAAAAAAGAAACTATGATTAAACCAAAACCAGGCTTTGTGTCGAACACTACGGCCAAGAAAGATTAAACCTAAAATGGAGAAATAAAATATTAATACACAGTATGAATAATGTGTGAATAATATAAGCATAAATCAGAATAAATTCAGATTAATACTAATAGCAGCGATATAACACGACTCAACCCAACAGCAACGACCGGTTTCGACCTATTCAAGTCTTCATCAGGTTGCATAGAATGTGTGTGTGTGTGTGTGTGTGTGTGTGTGTGTGTGTGTGTGTGTGTGTGTGTGTGTGTGTCTGTTTGGCTGTGTCTTCTTTGTGTAGCCTTATCTAAAAGGCTGGTTCTATCAATGGAACGCCTTCCTTCATCCTCTACTTAATTACACCATGTATCGCCATCATCTAAGCCCTTTTTCATTGTTCAATCATCATTTACGATCGACACCCAACTATCTGATCTAGCCAAGAAATAACACTACATCATGTCACAGTCTCACTAATACAACTACCAACAGTTGAAGACCCTTCATTATATATGGCATCGTAAATACATAAGCTATAATGTTAACTAATATTAAAATGTTACATAAAAAGCTGACAACATCATTATACACACAGTAAGTCATCGCCAATGATCAATCAAATTTTGTTACAACATCCCAGGCTACATCATGGTTATTATTACTTCAGCGACATATTTATTATCTGTCTATTAACTTGTCTGCAATCCTTGACTGGGTCAGATAAATATGGCTGAAGGTGAATTAGATTGCATTTAGCAGGTCGTAAATGTTAAAACTGCATTCGTGGCTTTAACAATAAGGAAGAAAAAGAAGGAATTTAGCTATTTGTTTTCAAGCCCAACAGACGTCTTCTCTGGCGTGGCATGGCATTGTTTACCAATTTCTGCAGCTAACCGTTAATATGTACGTTTTCAGTAGCAATGAAAGCATCGATTACAAAACGTATGAGACAAGTTGGAATTTAGTATACAGAAAGATAGGCGTTTGAATGAGTATTCCCTGTAGCCAAATAGTCACCTTTTGCCTTTGTTGTCTATTTAGCGGATTTACGAGTCTTAGATCGTCTTGAAATAACAGACCAAGTAATGCAGTCTCTCTCCTATGTGGCATATCTTCATTAGATGCGTATCGTTAACAGTAGCATAGTCGTGTCCAGTATATCATGCTTATTCACTTATCCCGATGTAATCAGAGACAGTTAATTCTAAAAGTATAAAACTAATACTAACCTAATTAACGGTAATGTAAAGTTTTTGTTTTTAATTTAATGGCACTAATAGAATAAAATATTTTAACCGTCGGTTTCTCTCTTCATCATTCGATACTTTGAGGGCGCCTCCGTGGCCTAACTGGTAACACGGTTGGCCACAGATCAATAGCATCTGGGTTCAATCCCCGACCGGGCTATATCAGAAAGGTGTTTCGTCTTTCACTTCGCCTCATTACCTTTGGAGTTCACTCGGCTCATTTAGCCTACCTTGGGCAAAACGTAGCCATTTTATATTCGATACTTTGTGAAACAAATATATTGGATTAATAATACGTTGATTTTTAAATGAAACTTTGGTTTGCTAGAGAGAGAAAGAGAGAGTCACAGAGAAAGAGAGAGAGAGAGAGAGAGAGAGAGAGAGATAGAGAGAGAGAGGGAGAGAGAGATGCTCTTGATCCATTTTGATTTGTTTCCTTGTTGCTAGTAACACCTGGAACATATGACCAAAAGAATACTCCTCGAAAAATGAAATTACCATGTGAAATAGTTGGAAAACACCGACAGGTTTATATTATCTGAAAAAGAAATGTGCTTCACTGAATTTAATAGTATGCTATTTTTCTTTGGGTTTCTTTTAGCTGATGGGAATGGTTGAGCATCGTGTAATGGGATAAATTGGAATTAAATATTCCAAGACACCCAATTATTAAAAATATTGAAAGATTTTCTTCGTTAAATTATACCACTGAAGATCTCATTACAGAAGGTTATGTCTTGTTTGGCTATGGTGACTGATTACCTGTTGGTGATTATTCCAGGATAATATTAGCTGATGCATGGCGTAAGCCATCTCATCCACAATTGTATTATTAGATCATAGCATCGTTCAAGAGTTGCATTCACCATTCGCCCTGCTATGTAATATTGTCCTTTCACACGCCGTTAAAAAGCATTTGTGCCAGAGATTGGGGTTTGCCATTTTATTCACAATCGAATTAGATAATAGCTCAAGAGTCATATTCAACATTCATGTTTCTATGCAATTTTGTCCTTTCACAGGCCATTAGAAACACTTTTGCAACAGATAGGGGGGGGGGGGTATATTATTGCCATATTATTGTGACATTACATGTCATTGATGGTAGAATCGGATTTACATCGGTGTGATATTTGATTCTCCATCAAATCACGCAGTTCATATTATGAAGTGTTAGCGTAGTTGATTTCATGAGAATATATCGGGATTCTATTACTTTCTTATAAAAAGAGTCATGACTGAGCGATATATAGTTCATGCTTTATTTTTTTTATCTTTATAGCATATTATGCCAATCTGCATATTACGATCAATAACTGCTATTCTAAATTTTAATTCGAAACACATATACACATACATGCGTGTGCACTCGCACACATACACATACACATACACACACACACACACACACAATATATATATATATATATATATATATATATATATAATGACGTTCGCTGAATAGAAATTTCCTCTAGAAAGGTGACTTAAAGGAGAATTTAACGTAGGTCTAAATGACGTGAAGATAAAGAGAGGGTGAGAGAGCGAGAGAGAGAGAGAGAGAGATGATGATGATGATGATGATGATGATGATTGATGTTTTACGGCCACCTTTGTGCACAAGGTAGGCTAAATGGGCCGAGCGACCTTCAAAGGTAATGAAGCGAATCAAAGATGAAATAACCTTCAGATATGCCCACGCCGAGATTCGAACACGGGTGGTAGTGATCTGTGAGTGAGAGAGAGGGGGGGGTTAAAAACTATATATATATATATATATATATATATATATATATATATATATATATATATATATATATATATAATTACTTTCTTGACTGCCAGTAATAATATAGATTAAAATATTCCATCACCCTTGATGAATTAAAAACAAACCCATTCACAGTAATCCAAGAGAAGTTTGGGATTTTCCACGTTGGGATGTTGTCCTTTTACCGATTATCGATTGTCCTTTCGTCTATCATTTCTTAAACGCGGAATCAATTTCCAACGAAATATCAAGAAAATAGTGTGAGTTGGGATTTCTGCCAAAAATAGTTGTTGTGTCAAAGTAATCAAACTAACACTACCATGTTAGTAGCGCGCGGTTAGCCACAGAAAAATAGGTTCATGGTTTAAATACCAACGGCAATGTTATGACTGGACGTAGGAAACAACGTACTTCGTGTTAAATAAACTTGGTGGCTCTTGATGGCATCAACGATTAAAAACGATAAGCATATCTTTGGATAAGACGATGAGATCTACATTACAGACAACGACGCCGACAATCATCAAGGAATTGTGACGCCGGATAATGACGTCGTTATGATCCCATTTAATGGCAAGGATTCTCTACGTGGGCACCACGATAAAGAATCCTGGATCGAATCTCGAATATTTTAAATGTTTCAATATTCCAAATTAGCCAGGCTTAATATGCCCAATAACATCGTCATGTCGGTTTGTAACTTTAGTGATTGACAAAATGTCTATTAAGTTAATCTGAAGTTAAAGGAATATTCTGGCGCAGATTTACTGTTCTAATGGCAATTCCAGTATGTATGTATGTAACAAAATAAATTCCCAAATGTACGTGTACACGCGTGCGTGTGTGTAATTGCATGAATGTATGTAAGTGATATACTGATATTGTTCACTATGTGACTTCATCTCGAAGGATCATTCCATTAATCCAAGTCGGAACTTCAGCTGGTACATAGTCACAGACTCTACCACCATTGATATCGATCAATATACGTTCAACTGATGTTTTGCCGAAACCCTTTCTCATCACAATATTTACATCAGGCACACTAACTGGTGTAAGCAAGTAAAGAAATATTGTATTTGTTTATTATTATTATTATATTATTATTATTATTATTATTATTATTATTATTATTTATTATTATTATTATTATTATTGTTACATCCGTTATGGATCCAGCATTCCTGGTTGTAAATGGTACCGTAAACACACCTCACAATGTGTGTAAAGTTAACTAACAGCACAACCCATTTCTCCAAGTCCGCTTCACTGTTTGTGATCACGTGACAACGTCACTGTCCGAACAATGAGCCGTCAATGATGTTCATAAATAATTAACTAACAATATCACTGGAAACGTCGAGGTTGGTATTATTTCAATAATAAATCTTCACTAACTGAGATAATATAGCTGGAGGTGGATTAATTCACATTTAGAGGGCCGTGAAGGTTAATGCTATTATTGTGGCTTTAACAAGGGGGACTAAAAACTAAGGTTAGCTGCTTCCTCAATCCTCAGAGCCCCGTTATGTGCCATTGTCTTTTGCTTAATAGAGTTAGCTGTTAATATGAGTCATTCTAAGTGGCACCTTTCAAAGTACCCATTATAATAAAAAATAACCAGGTTATAATTAAATACATAAAGATACGTTAGAAAACAAAATACAGTCGAGCCCACTATAACTCGGTTATAGGTGGACCGCGAAGCGAGACGGACACTATTGGGGTAGGCGATAATAGGGACTCCGTGTATTCACCTCGTGTTGCACCATCCTTTAAGATTACATACAACTGTTTATTTCATAAATGTTCCCAGTAATTGTTTAATCATTTGTTGACTTAGAATATAAATGTGACCTCAGTATTTGTGTGGAAAATAAAATGTTTCTGCAAACTTGGGCAAAACGTAGCAGCGATCTTGGATTGTTGATATTCATACGGCATAAATATTGCATGTTTTATGGATGAAGGTAGCAACTATATGAACTAATAAATGGACGTTTATAGGTGCATGTGTGCAAATTTTGTGCTAAATAAATATACACATGGATACGTTGTTTGAATTAATTATCTTGTTGGTTGATTTTAGAGGATTCTCGTGCCGGTTTAAATAGAGACACCAGGCACCCCCCCCCCTCTCTCTCTCATCCTTTCTCTCTCTCTTTCTCTCCCTTACTCTCTGTACCTACTTATCCATCCGTGTATTCATCTATCTCTCCCCTACCTACGTCTAGCTATCTATCTATCCTTCTATATTTGTCTCTGTCGGTCTTTATGTGTGGTATAAATAAGCAGTAAATGGTTGCCATTGGTTGTAATATAGTCGAATTCCAGGAACATCGATTTTACATATTTGCTCTAATTTAATTAGCAACTGTAACATTTAAGTTTCAGATTAACACGAACTTAATCATCACGCAGATTAATTTGTATTCTTCGTTTTATGACAACAATGACGACGATAACAAAATTATACATTTATTCATTAGATAACCTGATCCACGATTATAATACCAGTTGCTCTATTATATGTTTGTGGAGTGTCAGTCAGGTTATCTTTTGTCATGAATACTATTCCTGTGCTACTTGATTGGCAAAAAGAGTACCCTCGCTTGTAATGCTATGTTGGACTATATTGTTAGTCCCGAAGGAAACGACACAATAGCATCAAATATCCGACAGACAGCGTCTGGTTCATATAACTGATGAAATATATACCAATCGGCAAGAAAACAATATTTTATGTATTTAATTTCAATATAAGCAATTATTCTACTGCCACACCTGTAAAACAATTATTCTCCATTTTAATCAGCATGTCAGGATGGCTGGTGCTTGTGTGACGGACTTAATCGCCTTCTAAATTTTACAATCTCTCATAGATCGAAATAACACAATTAAATCAAATTTTATAAATTGGATGATCTCATTACAGAACATTAAACCTTTCACGCATACCTGACAGTGGATAATGTTACCTGCCCCATCATGTAACCTATATCAAACCTATAATACGTCATGGTACAAACGTTCTTCCACACACATAAAGCTTTTTTTTCTCAGGTATATTGTTGTTGTTGTTAAGTGGATTACACTGAGTGTAACTACCTAGTTGATAGCATCCATAAATAAAATATGTATAAAATAAATTCAAAACTGTTCTAAAATAATAAACTTAATAAAACCTGTATGATAAAAATAAAACAAAAAGACATACAGTATTTCCTAACCACTAACTATCAATAATACATTTTACAGATTAAGTTCTATGTAAGTTGTGGCATGCTCTCATATCTATTTTCCTTGTTTTATTGTTCAGCATCTTAAATATTTGTGATTTATTACATGCTTCAGTATGTAAGGTTGCTGCGGCATACAATAATAATAATAATAATAATAATAATAATAATAATAATAATAATATGTTCAGTGCCATAAATGGGGTCAACCAAAGTTGCGTACTGGCCCTCACGCTCTTCTCCATCTTCCTATCAGCAATGCTTGAATAGGCTTTCCGAGATATGGGGGATGATGTCTACATACAGTCCAGATGGAGCGCTGACCTATTCAACGTCGCACACTTCAGAGCTAAGACCAAGACTACTCGGATACTGATGAGAGAGCCGCTATTCGCAAATGATAGTGCACTGGTTGCACACTCTGCCGAAGAGATGCAGAAAAGAGTGGATGCTTTCTCCGATGCATCAAAGAAGTTATGTCTGAAGATTAACATCAAGAAGACCGAGGTGCTGTACCAACCCAACTCTACAAGAGCCAGAGAGGAGGATATCATGGTTGATGGAAACAAACTGAACTTTGTTCTGGAATTTTCACTTACCTCGGAAGCACTATATCAAGTAATGGATGCGTGGACGATGAAATACAGAGGAGGATGGCCAAGGCTAGTTCATCTTTCGGCCAACTACGCCAGAGACTCTGGAACAACCACCAGGTATCCATGCTGGTTAAAGGCAAGATATACCATGCAATCGTCCAGGCCATGTATAAGGGTTTGGACTAATGTCTTGCTTGGATCATCATTTATGTACTTGTGATCATATCCGGACTTGCATATAGAATTCACATCCTTCTTCATGCCTAAAATAGTTAATGCGAAGATTCCCGGTTTTCTCCACGTGTTGCTTGGATGAGAAAACAATTAATTGTATCTTCTCCTTATTTATTTTCATCATGTTGCTGAAATATGTTTACAGTACAAGCTTCAACAGAAGATAACATATCTTTCCATTTGCCATATGTCTTTAAAGTCACGCACACTTTAGAATCATCGGCATAACAAAGATATTTAATGTTATGCCATTTCAGAATTTCACCAAATGGTTCAGTATACATATACTAATTATTTGGTCCTAAAATGGATCCCAGTGGTACACCAAAATGAAAACATCCACCTGGTGATGTTTTATCTGCGTATGAAACACACGAAGTACTGACAAACAAGGAAATACTCGAAAGGACAGGGCTGTCATTTATGGAAGATCTTCTGATCAGAAAGAATCTTCGGTGACCTGAACACCTCATGAAAATGTCACCACGCAGGCTACCAAAGCAGGTTCTCTACTCTCAACTGTCTTCTGGTCACAGAAAGAGAGTGCACCCCGTCTCCGGTTCAAGGATACCACGAAGAGAAACTTTAAACTGAGAGTCGAGGAGGTATCCCAAGGGACATTCTAAACGCTAGAATAATATCAGGTGATCAATTACGAAAAGCTACAAATGATGTTCTAGCATAATGTAGTCATGAATCCTTCATCAAGAACCTCAGTAATGTCACTGTGTACATCAAAGAGAACAGTTTTTGTTGAATGACCTATATGATAAGAAGACTGATAACTCTCATTGGGGATATTGTTCTCTAAGTGACCTTCTATTCGCCTTACTAGTACCTTTTCAATGAGTTTGGAGATGAAAGAAAGATTAAAAATAGGGCGATAATTATTCGTATCTTCCTTATCCAACCAAAATATCTTAAGAAGCAGGGTATGGCTCATTTCAAACAGAATGGCATTACTGACCTATTGATAATGGTTGGTATTAGTGGCAGACGATGATCCACATATTTCTTCAAAAGTCAATTAGGTTGTAGCTATAAGTCACATGACTTGTTCTTTGACTTAGTAATTATCTCACTGACCTCGTGTTGTAGTCTAGATCCAAGTGCGTTACTCAAAGAATTTATAGTCTATCATGAACTCATATAATATGACAGTACAGTATACTGTATATAGCCGCTGGTTATAATTTAAGGTTATAATCCACAATAATCCAGCCACATGCAAATAATAATCCAGTTGATGACTGAGTTCAATAGAGAATACATAAAGGTTTAACAGCCTGTGGATGGATCTGAACCTAGAACATCTCACTTCTGCTGCTGATTTAGGTACATTTAGGGCAAGGTAGATTTGGTCGACAAAAATATAGCATTAATACATTACTTAGAACTTGTAAATATCAGAAGTATCTGTAGACGTTTTAAAGTGAATCTTATTGTCTCTTTGTACACTAACTATAAGCAGAAAAATATTGTATTGGCGTGGTTGATAATGTTTACAATAACCTATATACAACTCAGTGTAGGTGCAATTTAGCAGGATATGTATTTTTCAGAAGCCACAGGTCATAATAGGAGCTTCTTAATAGCATAATGCCAAGATTAAATGGAAATATTGTGTACTATGGCTAGCTAATCTTTAAGTAGAAATAAGCGACAGATATCACGGAACTGGTGCCAACCTTGACAATTGATACAAAACATATAACACACCACCACCACTTATAACTGACAGAACATAAATGACAGTCAAAACTATTAAGACTTATAGATACAGATCTGTTTACGCTGAAGGTATTGTTATTAACCTTGTGCGTGCGTGTGTGCGTGTGTGCGTGCATTTCGTGCGTGCGTGCGTGCGTGCGTGCGTGCGTGCGTGCGTGCGAGGATACATATAGAGAGACACTGGCGCAGATCATCAATAACTAAACATCCTTTGATACTTCTACCTCCATAAATCTAAATAAACATACATCAATTTAAATATAAAATTTCTACACCTCCATATATCAATACTTATATACGTATAACCACGGTTGGGGAAAAGCATGATTCTCGACAATCTTATAAGAAATAATATATAATGCTGAAAATAAATAAATATGTGGAATATCATAATACACCCAACCGGCTGAACATTTCATTCTTAGCATTTCTAAACAAATAAAGCAAAACTGTTATGTACAAATTTAAACTTTATTTAAATACTTACCGTTAAATCAACTGGCAGCAGCACGCAACAAAACAACCAATCAGTTTGTGGTGCATGTGATTATTCATTATTGGTAGCCTGATTATTGTCATCTTCATATCAGTTGTCAGAGTCTAAAGCAATATTCACATTTAGAACTCTGTATATGAACACAAGTTTGGCCACTTTTGCTATTCCAAGCCTATTACGCAGTTTACTGTGTACAAGACCAAATGTTGAAAAGGCTCGTTCTACATCGGAGGTTGGTGCAATTGAGCACATCAAGCATTTAATTAACTGGATGCAGTCTTCATCGTCCTTCCATTGCCATCCACCATTTCACTAAACTCAATTCAACCAAGTAACAGTCCTCAAACATGTAAGCTTTGAACGGGGCACTTCGAGCTCGAAACTTAACAATTGTAGAGATGCAGTCTGGATCATTCTCGCGGCAATAAGGAATAGCACTGTCACCATGTTCTGCATCCAAAGTGTTCCCGTTTATCGTTGGATCCAGAATGTAGGCCAGGTAGTGTCCATCAGTGAGACTAGTGGATTTGTGTGCAACGAATTTCTTACGATCTGCCGTAGATAGTAGTGGAGTGAGTTTTGTCTCGAGTTCTGACCAGATCTCTACTGCCTTACTCGGTGTGCATCTGGATTGTTGCAGCTTGTCCAAAGCAAGACTATTGAGAGCATTCTTTCCAGATATCTTCACCATTACGCTTTAGTGCGAAGTCTTTCACCTTCGCTGCGAACTGTTTATCGACACCTTCCCTGTAATTTTCACAGATGAGAAGTAGCACTGTCAAATTGTCCAAGTAACTTTGCAGTTTTTCGACAAGGCTGTTCCATCGTACTTCTTGCGGCACAACAAGTTTAAGTCCCCCAGCTGCTGTATACCACACAGATGGAAGATGCGTGTTTCTGAAGTACTTCACTATCTTCACCACAAGTTCTTTTACACCACTTATTCCAATGTCCTTTGATAGCATATTCATCTGATGAACACAACATTCATATGTTATCACTGAAGATAATTCATCATCCTACCTCACTATATTTCGCATTTTTTCCATATTTACAGCGTTATCAGTAAAAGAGCTGCCCACTTTACAGCCATATTTGAGTTCCGGCCAAGTATTCTACTGTGTGACTGTTACTAGATGCGTCAATTGCGTCGTTGGTGTATACTTCCCCTTCATCAATGGTGAGACTCGCACACATTATTGGCTCATTGCGCAACTTTGTCCGGCTCTCATCCTGTAGCGAATCGTGTACCTTTTCAATCATTGTGTCAGATATGTCTTTTTGTGATGGAGGTTTGTAACCAGGTCGAAACATATAAAGTAGTTTATGGAACTCTTCGTGATCAGCAGTACGGAAAGGAACGTTGCTGGCAAAGAAGAATCTGACAACTTGACTATCTAGTTTTTCTTTCCACGGGGAAGACGGGTTTTTGTTTCAACATACGACTCGATCAATCTCGGTCTCTTTCTCATCGGTCCCTGCATCGGGTTGGATGACGACATGGCCACAAGTCGTGGCATTTCATCTGCCACGTCTTCAGGTGTTTGCTTCTACATCTTGTTCTAGTTGCAGACTGAATATATCCACGTGGCACTTCATCCTGGAAACAATTTCTTGGATATCTTTGGGGCATCTTTTACACTTTGCTCGGCAATTTCCAATTTGCACAACTTAATCAAATTAATCCCACATATAATCTAGTTTACGTGGCATGGTGTCACAACCAGTCAACCACAATGTGCATGCCTCAATGATAACATCTATCACTTGCCTCTTTCATTTGCCTAAAACAATCTACCAAAGTCCAAACACAGCTGTAAAACCAGGTGGGCCTAGTAATAACAAAATGCCGGCTATCTTACTGTTGAGTGTTGTTGAGGATTAGTATTATAAATTTGCACGAATAAAGTGAGTGATCGTACAAATTTAAGATGACCTGAAATAATCGAAAAAAATCAATATCTTGAGTTTTCTCGTGTTGATTGACTCAGTGATTTAATCAATTTGATTAAATCAACGCCAACCCTGCGTATACCTACCTATACATAAATATGGGCTACTCATCAGGAAAGCGGCTACATGCAGGCAACTTACAAAAGCGGAATGCGGAGTGTTTATGCAGTTAGGTGTGGTGGGATCTAAATTTAAGCGCCTGTCCACTTGATCTATTGGGCCCATGGTCGGGAATAGTGGATTTCAGGCAGGTCTATGATACTGCGAATGACACGTCGGGATTATAGTAGGCGCAGGCGTCATGAAGCGACTATTATTAAAACTGTTATCTTAATTGCTATTAAAAGATGAACATCTGCGCTGAAGTAGACCGTAATAGCGCATCATAGCTTAGGTACTGCTAAAACTATATATTAACATTTTCAAACTAGACCTAATGTCTGCTATTTAAACTATTGTAGTAATAACGTTCTTAAGTGTTATTTTATGACAGGCAGACTAGAGCTAGTCTTGAATGCCATAGTACAAACTGGACATAACTGGACCTAGGAAAAATAAGTGTTTGCGTGTGTATGCATGTGTGTGCGCGCGCGCGCGTGTGTGCGTGTGTGTGTGTGTGTTTTATAAAGATAGTTAAGGCGCTGGCACAGGTGTTATGCTTTCATTCAAACAACAATTATAACTCCAAACTGATTTAAAAAATATTTAATTGCATGTATAATTAATTACCGTTATAATTAGAGAAAAATGAAAGAAAAAACTAATTTCTAAAATAATCCAGAAGAGGATAATCTAAATATAAACAAGAAATAATGATTAAAACAGAACTAGGCTTTGTGCCGAACACTACGGCCAAGAATTCATCAATAAAGATTAAGCCTAAAACGGAAAAGTAATCTATTAGTACACAGTATATGAATAACATAAGCATAAATCAGAATAAATTCAGATCAATACTAACAGCAGCGATACAACACGACTCAACCCAATACCTACTCATCAGCCTATGAGGCCCAGCTAATCCGCTTTTCGTATAAGACGTATATGTCACGACCACAGAGAAACGAGCATGTGTAGGCTACGTACTGAAAACAGAAGCACATACAAAAATGTACCATATGACGCCACAACTAGCAGTAAGCAACACGTCCGTGTGGTTCAATGATTAGTTTATATATATATAACTGACCCCACAATTTACATTCAGCATGTGGGTGTGCGATTTGTTGTTGTTGTTGTTGTTGTTGTTGTTTTAATCGTCATCTAAATTGTTAATGTTTTCAGGATAATATGTCGGCTTTTGATCGACGAGTTAATTATTAAATATCCAATTAATAAAATTTCACGTCTGTGCAACAACGAACCATTTATCAGTATGTTTACAACAACACATAAATCAATGTATGTAGAAAGTATGCGCAATAAATAATACTAATTATTATTATTATTATGATAATGTTGATCAGGTATAGTTAATCATATCAATTCAATAACCAGAACTATTCTAGTGTGATGTTCAGTATAATCCGCCAGCATGAGACATTCTTTATATGAAATGGCTACTTGGAAAATATTTCAGACTGTGGCGTATTTTTAATCTCTTTTAAACGTCTTCTAAACATATATAATTGTGGAGACATGACGCTAAATGCTAAGGTACCTGTTGATTAAAGGCGATGGAAAGACATTTCCCCCATTAAATTCCTCTTCCATCGAGTTTAATCGACAGTCAATAGGACGTAATTGTTCTGATTGGGTTATTTCCTCATGTATGAGTGTACCAAGTACGTCATGGGAAGACTGTGTGTGAAATGATCAGTTGATAGTCGTCACATATCCACGAACTCACTTCACCATCGTTATTTTAGAGATGGCTTTAGAACAATAACATTTCACATTTCTCTCTCTTAACACAAAGCTATTTACGATAACTAAGTGTCGCTTAAATACCTGGGCATAGAACAACAACAACCTTCGGAGTCAACAGAAACGTCGAAATAACAACAAAGGTGGGAAGCCTTAGCCATATCCAGCTGTTGAAGACGGATCTCGCCGGGATAACTAATCATGGATTGAATCCCAAAGTTCCACTGTAAATTAATTCTGTACCGTTCTGTCAGCGACGAGAAGGAACCAGATTTTGTCTGGACGTCTTATTTGTGGCCGGCTTGTTGGGTGACTAGTATAATGTCTATTGGATTATCTCGAACCTGATAGAATAATAACACCAAATCTTTGTGTTCTCAATATGTACGTCTTTGGGTTCTTGTCTTAACACACTGAGACCGGATTCGGACAACTGACTGGATCGGATTGGATTGAATACCAATAAAGTGAATAGGTGATTTAATTGGATTATCGATTGAAGGTGTGAGTGAGTCAGTGAGTCAGTGAGTCAGTCAATCAGTCAATCAATCAGTCACTCAGTCAGTCAGTCAGTCAATGTTTAAGTTACCGTATAAAAACCGTTAAAACGTGTGTATGTAGCTATGCATGCCGGCGCACGCGCATGCGCATGCACAATTTACATTCTAAACTGTATCGCTGTACTGATATTCTTCCCTGTGCTGCCTTAGCGAGAAAGGTCATTCCATCTTTCCGATTCCCTACCTCAGCCTCTACTGCTTAATTACAGCTTGTACCACCATCGATGTCCATCAACGTATATCTTCTCTAAGTATCGCTAAAGCCCTTTCTCATCAGAGAATTGCTATTTATGATGGGCACTCTGACACCTCATCCAGCCACGAGCTAACCATAAACCATAACGCCGGAGATGGCACCATAAAACGACTTTACGATGTGTATTTCGCTCGGATTTATCCCCGAGCTATAAAGCTAACTTATATTACAAGCTGATATCAAAAGCTAACAAACAGTCCGTAGTGTATGTGATCACGTGACACAGTCCTTATTCAATCAGTGCCCCATAGCTGGACATCGTAAACATTTAAATAACAATATCCGTGGTTACATGATTGTTGGTGATATTTCACAAACAAAACATGTTTCGGATCCATTAACTTGTTCATAATCTTTTAGATTGGCTTAGAGAAATATCCCAGTAGTCGGATAAAATGGTATTCGGAAGATCGTCGGATGATGAAGATTCACACCATCATGGCTTTAATAAAGAGTGAGAATAAAAACAAAGCCCTTTTATCAAGTCCAAGGTGTGGCCTTTGCGCAATCATCCCTCGTTGGATATGATTAACAGATAATATAGTAGCCGTTGCACTGCGTAATAATAGCTCGATTGTAATTAAAAATACCTAAGGTACTGCACTCGTAAGGTGGCCCTCTCGTACTAAACGAGGCTCCTTAAATCAACTTCAATGGTAAGACTAGGTAATAACGGTGAATCTCTCGTATATCTAGTATGTCTGCATTAGACGCTAGCCATTGGATAATTGATTTGCAGTCGCATCCTCTGCTGCACTCCTGTAAAGTGTTCTTACGTAAACGATGACAATTAATTCCATAAATATGAAACTAGCACTAATTTAATTAACAGAGACATCGATTTTATGATCTTTTTTTGCACCGACGACAAAAACGAAACAAAAGACACTTAATTGACTGTCAATCATCTTTTTTCTTTTTCGTGGACAAAAAGACAAATTGTTGAATTCTATTTTGAGTAGGCTCAGATAATTAGTTATATCGTTGCACTAACGACAGGTGGCACTGTGTTGCGATGGCAACGAGTATTAGGGATGATGGTAGTCTGAAAATGAAGTGAAATGGCGTTATCATTAAATAAGATATTAATCTTTTATATAATAAATGTGGTCACTATGAAGTAAAGCATTTATCTTTTATTATATAAAGGATGGCATTACGAAATAGGAAATTTATATTTTAAAATAAAATATTTTAACATGCTTCTTATGCCAGATGATTGTCGTTTCTTTGTGAGAGAGAGAGAGAGAGAGAGAGAGATAGAGAGAGAGATAGAGAGAGAGAGATAGAGATAGATAGATAGAGAGAGAGAGAGAGAGAGAGAGAGAGAGAGAGAGGACGATGACAGTGGAACTATTTTGCTTCTTCTTCGGTAATAGTCACATCTAGGAATTTTAGCTAAGAGATAGTAGCTTGCCACATGAAATTCCTTAATATGTCCAGGTAAGTATGCCATATGTGAAGAATGCGTCTTTTAACTAAAATTGAAGGTAAGCCGTTATTCTTAGCCAAGAACATCTGTATAACAAATATGTTATGTCTGTCTAGCGATATAATGTATGGGTAACGGGTTAAACTCGTTTTAAATGTTTTCTACAGAATATAAATGGCGCAATTAGTAAACCATAGAAAGGGTTTCTTCGCCAGATTATGTCGTGGAAGACATCAATAGAGAAGGTTAAGTCTTGTTCGGTTACCGGAGACTGCCAATCTGACGGTGATTAACGTTGGATAAGGTTGCCTTTCGGTGAGGTAAAATATGTCACTTACACCTGCAATAGATTATGACACACCAGATGCTCCACAGACATGTCACTTAATCCATCAGGTATAACCACGTCGTTAAATGGGTGCTCAATCACAGTGGCTACCTGGCTGGTGGCAGCAATACAATGAGTCCATTGTTCCATGTTCTGATTGTTATGCCAGTTATTTTAGACGGTTGTTATATAAGACACTACTTTCTACAATATTTATAAATCGCCAAAGCCATGTAAAAACTATCCTAAAATAGTCAAAACAATTTTAAACGCTTGTTATATACATGTTATATACATGTTATATACATGTTATGTACCTGTTATATACATGTCTGATAAATGTGTCAGACACATGTCTGATAAAATTAAAACAACGAAGAATAAATAAAAAGGTTTCATATTTTGGGTGCCCAAAGTGAGAGTGTATGGGTTTGTTTGTTTGTGTGCGTACGTGCGCGCGCGCGTATATACGAGCATGCGTGCGTGCTCGTGTGCGTGCTGCGTGTATATATATATTTTTTTCGATATATATATATATATATATATATATATATATATATATATATATATAAAGACTTATCTATTTATAAACACAAATATGTTTTATGTATATGTTATACTAATATTTGTATAATTTATAAATGTTTTATTTATTGCTACTAAATAATCTTAAGCACGGTTTCTTATCTCTATTATCTTATAACTTTCCTTTAAACTAAATTTGTTCGTATGAAGAGTATAATTAGAGAGGTATTCCAGTATATGTTAACCACCTAAATCTTTGGTAAAGAAAGAAGTTTGAAAATAAATCTTATCTTTGTATAATTTAAACTAACCAAACCTTCTTTGATAGTTTTTATTTCTTCTACATATCCAATCTTGTTGTCGCCAAATCTTTATAATGTACTAAGCTATAATTAGCTTTTAAAACTTTTGTTACACCTTAACTTGGAGGTTGGTGAGACATTACACTTCTCTATGTCCTGGCTTACCTTTGATGTGAGACGTCCTTCTAAATTGCTGTCTTATTCTCCATATCAGTTCATAACCGATCTATCCGCCTCAAGCACCGTCAGCCTAATGTCATGAGGCTCTATAAAGTTCCTATTTCGAATCAACCGTTGTTCATCAGTTAATAATCAAAACATCACAGTAAATACTTCCCTTGGTTGATGATGTTATCATCAACGTTACAGTTTGTTAATGAAGCTTCCGGAGAAGTGATTCCCATATTGAGAACGATATGACATTGACCGTAATGTCATCCTTCGTGCGTCGTAAGACAACTAGAATGTCAGAAATAGACATCAAATGAAAACGTCTCAGCTTAAATTAGCTTTCCTTTACGTATGTTTTGTGTGTACGTAACTACTAAGGAAAGGCATCTGTTAACGTTACCAGGTGATGTTATTCTGCTTAATACATACCCAAATCTGATGTAGTATTGCACTGATATATATATATATATATATATATATATATATATATATATATATATATATATATATATAAATATATATATATATATATATAAATATATATATATATATATATATATATGGAGAGAGAGAGAGAGAGAGAGAGAGAGAGAGAGAGAGAGAGGGTTGGGGAAAGCGAGAGAGCGAGAAATTGACATAGATAGATAGATAGATAGATAGATATAGAGAGAAGAGTAGAGAGAGAAAGAGAGAAAAGAGAAAGAGAGAGAGAGAAGGAGAGAGAGGGAGAAACTGAGAGAGAGAGGGGGGGGGAGAGACGAGAAATTGATATAGATAGACAGATAGATAGATAGATAGATAGATAGATAGATAGATAGATATAGAGGGAAGGTTAGAGAGAGGAAGAGAGAAAAGAGAAAGAGAGAGAGAGAGGGAGAGAGAGGGAGAGAGAGGGGACGAATATTTGTGTCTATACGAATATATATGCAAGTTAACTTGCTAAAAGCCGATGATTATGATGAGCTGATTATGTTTATTCAATGTATTAATTAACGCATATTTTATACAACAGACGACTAACAACAGCAATAATTTTAATGTGCTGTACTAATGATCCCGCTAATATTATATACTATTTACCTCAGAAAGCCACCTTGAACGGGGTAAGTGATAAGAACAGGTTTTAAAACTTCCAAAAAATGACAAACCATTAGTCCCTTTATATATGGCATTAAATGTGGGTGTATTTCTAAACGCTACTTTAGATTATTGGTTACAGCTGTGTGACAGACAACCCTGCGCCGGGAAACTCCTCCCTCACTCAGCTTATCTCAGGCCAAGTGCCACGGTCAACACCCATTAGGAAGCCACCGCTCTGATTGAATTATCCCTTTACTTACCAGTTTACATCACACGGCGTGAGGATACTGTGTGTGCTGATGATGATGATGATACGGGTGCTGCTACAAAGTCACAGAGCTTAAACACAAACGCTCTCCTTTACACACACACACACACACACACACGGCCTGCGGGCTATTGGTCTTCCTTCGATACCAAACTCCCGATAACCAACAAGGACGGCAGGCTTCCATAACGGAATATGCCCATCACTTACCTCGATTGTCATCAACGTCGTCGTCTGATGGTGATGAGGTGATCAGCTCCTTCCAGCCTTCCTCATCAACAAAACGTATAGTTAACGACGATGAATCAACAACAGCGTACAGCCAAATGTCTCTATACCGTTGTGTTGGCCGCTCATTCGGATACCTGTATTGACCTGGAGCTGTCCGTCTCCGATCCGATAAGATCATGGACTCTGTTGGGATGTCTAATCGGAGCCCTGATCCTCAGTGTCCTCGTGCTCTTCCTGATCTGCTGCGGCTGTGAGCGATCCAGAAATCTAGCAAGGAATGCCCGTACTCACGAACTGGTCAACTACCAAGCTCTAACGAGTAAGTATAAGCTAACGTATATGTAATAATAGTACCTTCTCTTAAAAGCAAACGTTGGGCAGTAATGTATGGTTGGGCATTAGTTTACTCGTTCATAATCATTTTGAGCTTGCGGCTTTGCCTTATACTATATCATAGTATGGGTATGTGTCATTAGTTGTATGCATTAAATGGGAAATGGTCTACGTTTTGGTCATTGAGGTAACCAGTTGCGAGAATAACTGCTATTCAGTCCATTGGATGACATATATGAATGAGGATGATTAATTGTTTTGGGAGATGGAGACTTCGTGATAATGGCATTATCGTGTTGCAAATACAGACTCATTTTATTAAGTACATTCATATAATCAAATTTTGTTGATAATATGTAGCTATTGTCACTGGCAGAATAACATTGTTTTGAGGGGTTTATCTGACTGAAATTGAAATGTATTTAAACAATCGAGCGTCATTAAAAAATACCTGTCTTTGCCTTGCGTTTGTAATTTTCCAGGTAATGACATTAAGACACAAAACACATGCGGGCACGCATGCATGCGCGCACACATGTACACACGCGCGCGCACACACATACACAAAGATATTATCCATAAACAACGGCAATAGACTAAAAATACCAGTTTCTCATTTCAATTATTAGGCTTGATATTGTATTTCCATAATTGCGGGTTTAAGCCGATTTCTTGGATTGACTCCCGGAAGTGTTTAGTCCAGTAACATATCCGATCATCCATGCACAATGATCAGAGTCACTTGAACTCGCCATGAATCGTTTGGCTTGTTACCCGTAAGTATGTTGTCCTTTATCGATGGCACCCATTGTTTCACCATAGTAGAAACGCAATAACTATCCCGAAAAATTCGAGCCTGAGAGAGCAATCTTATCAGCAAGTATTGGTTTTATCGGGGTAAACAAACTAACGTTTCCAATTCGGATCAACCTGTCTTAGTGAACACTCTATTGCTAAACTACAAGCGCTGTTCGATCCGGGTATGAATCTTATTTGAGCCGTTTAGTCTACGGCGAGCCCAAACGTTGCCGTATAACAATAACATTTCAAACTTTTGTCTTTTACGATGCCTAATTTCAGAAAGTGGCAGTCCGACGTCTGGACACAGGACAACAACGAGCTTCGCGGCCAACAGACATGTCGGAATAATGACAAAGGAAGGAAGTCTCGGCCATGTCCAGGTGTTGATGACGGGAACGAGTGCGGACGGGAAGTGTACCACCAGCAGCCTTGACCTGTCTTCTGGGGAAGACAACACGGCCTACAGAAAGGACAACGACATCGATCATCCTCACAGAAGTGCCATGCTGGATAATGTCACCGCCAGGATACCACTCTTAGCATCGACGGCCTTCGCCGGTGTCACCGGAATGACGAATTCTGGATCGAGTCTAGAATCTGGTGTGAATTCTCTTGCTAAACAAGTCAGGATCACTCTGCCCAGTGACAGCGACGAGGATGGACCAGACTTTGTCTAGACGTCGTCGTGTTGGTTGATAGCCAGTTGAGTGAATGTTAGAATATCAATTGAATTATCTGTGAGCTAGAGGAATATTAGTGACATCAGATTAAGGCTTCACCTAGTTCTGTTCTCGGTGATGTTCTAGTCGTAACTTACTTCGGGGGGAGGGATAATTGTCGCCTCGTGGATAGACAAACAGTACCTGTAACTGGAACGAACTAATTGGTCTACCTGTTTGGTATTTTCCTGTAAGGTTTAACGCTGTATATCAGTGATTGTTGGTCTGGTTATTGATGCGATTAGTGAGTGAGTGAGTGAGTGAGTGAGTGGGTGGGTGAGTGAGTGAGTGAGTGAGTGAGTGAGTGGTGAGTGAGTGAGTGAGTGAGTGAGTCAGTCAGTCAGTCAGTCAGTCAGTCAGTCAGTCAGTCAGTCAGTCAGTCAGTCACTGATTCAGTGAGTGAGTGAGTGAGTGAGTGAGTGAGTGAGTGAGTGAGTGAGTGAGTGAGTGAGTGAGTGAGTGAGTGAGTGAGTGAGTGAGTGAGTGAGTGGTGGTGGTGGTGGTGAGTGAGTGGTGGTGGTGGTGAGTGAGTGAGTGAGTGAGTGAGTGAGTGGTGAGTGAGTGGTGAGTGAGTGGTGAGTGAGTGGTGGTGGTGGTGAGTGAGTGAGTGAGTGAGTGAGTGAGTGAGTGAGTGAGTGAGTGAGTGAGTGAGTGAGTGAGTGAGTGAGTGAGTGAGTGAGTGAGTGAGTGAGTGAGTGAGTGAGTGAGTGAGTGAGTGAGTGAGTGAGTGAGTGAGTGAGTGAGTCAGGGAAGTGAGTGAGTGAGTGAGTGAGTCAGGGAGTGAGTCAGGGAGTGAGTGAGTCAGAGAGTGAGTGAAGCTGGGAGCAAGCTAATATGTGATGCAGTAAATGTTTTCGATTTGTAAAAGACACCTGTACAGTCGCTATGTAACAAAATTCGTGTAACAAAATGGGTGCCCACATGCTTACGCGCATTTGTACCTAGATGCCATACGTTCTATGTTGATATTACTTTTATGTGGCCTTATCTAAAAGGGTCAGCCCATTAATCCCGCTGCCTACCTCGGCCTCTAATTAATTACAATGTGTAGCACCATAAAATCCCTTCGTCATCATCAAATCGTTATTTACAACGAGCACGCCATCTTCGAAATAACCAAATACCCACCCAGTAAAGGTTAACCACACCTTATTGTAAATGACAATATAAAGACCGCCATTTCTACCTCGCATAGATTCATAGATACCTCGCATAGAACCAACAAAGGCAATCAATATTATAACGTGATATATATTGCTGCTAATCACGTAACAACGTTATTATATCCCGCTGCTTACGGTCTTAAACAAATAAATAATGATATCCATGGCTACATTGCAGTTGGTAATATTTCATACACACACACACACACACACATAAACACATATATTTTATTTACTGTCCATTAATTTCTACCTAATCGATGAATTGCCGAGTTAAAGATGGCTTTAATAAAGTGGAATACGAACGAAATTTACCTACAGAGATGTCTTATGTGCCATTGTTCCCTGTTTAATGCGATTAACTGACATTGGGTGCTGCTCCGAGAGGCGAAACTTTTAAGGCAAGACGCTATGGACTGGCTGGAATTAAATATACATAAAGCAAGGCTCGTGAAAGATGAGTCCCCGTAGATGAATCGTTTCCTTCGGTTTTTGTTATATCGTTGGAGGATTTATGGGGCTTCGTGGTCGGTTTCAATAGAGTAACCAGGTAATAACTGTGCTTCTCATATCTCTGTATTATATTCTTGTCACTAGGCATAATATATTCGTTTTCGTGACAATACACTTGCACGTTGGTTCAAATGTAATAGGCGACATATTTCAAATTAACATGAACATGATGGGCAACGACGACAATAAAACGGATTTAGTTGTCTACCAATCACCTTTTTTCATCATCATCATCATCATCATCATCTTCATCACCACTCATTGTTTTCTTCTTCAGAAATCGGAAATAATATTGTATTCCAGAGTTTGTCTGAAGCAAAATTAAGCTGCTATATGATATTATTGTATTATGCTTTCAAGGTGCGTAAGGTTTAAAATGACATTAAGTCGAGTCATTGTGGCGTAGAATGCTTGTATTTTTTATTATATAATATTAACAAAATTACTCGTTAGCCCGTTAATAGTCAAAGAAAGAAGCCTCCACATGTTGTATGGTAGGTGCAAGTTAGAATTATTGTATTTACTCCTCCTTGCTCATCATATTTAGGACATAATTACGAGGGTATAAGATGATCACATTAAATATCCAACAGACAGTATAGTGGCTGATATCTCAGGTAAAATATATACCACACAAAAAGGAAAGCACTGATCCTTCTCCAAGTCACTTGAATACAGACAATTATTCCTAGTCCAGTAGGCCTGTAAATCAATGTGAATCACATTCTGAATTTTCCCATCTCTAAAGCATCAAAATTAAATATATAATTATACTGTGGAATATCTCCATCAGAGAATAGTACACTCTCCCTACTTACCGCATACTGCCTAACTGACCGTGATTAACCCAGGATATAATGTTACCAGATCGATGATGTAAAACACATCCCATCCACACCATAAAACATTATGGTAAACATCCAGCTTAATCGATCAGGTATAACTCTGATGTTATATGAAGCTTCCATTGAACTAGCTAGCTGGTTGATGACAGCCATACAATAAGTCTGTTGTTTACTAACGTCTACCAGTTACATAAATTATTGTCATATATATGACGACAACTAGGTGATGGTATATGTTATTCTGTGCCTCTAAGTTACTCCTATATCTTTGTTGATAATAAAGATTCGATGATGATGATTATTATTATTATTATTATTATTATGATAACAATGATAGTGATAATGACAGAGATGGAGATGATGCAGATGATGATAATAATGATGATTATAACAATGATAATGATGATGATAGATAAGATACAAATGATGATGATGATGATGATGATGATGATGATGATGATGATGATGATGATGATGATGATGATGAAGACGACGACGATGACGACGACGACGACGACGAGGACGACAACGACGACGATGATGATGATGATGTTGAGGAGGATGATGATTCAGAAGTTGATAATGATGGTGGTGGTGATGATGATGATGGTGGTGATGATGATGATGATGATGATGATGATGATGATGATGATGATGATGATGATGATTGATTATTATTATTATTATTATTATTATTATTATTATTATTATTATTATTATTATTATGATGATGATGATGATGATGATGATGATGATGATGATAAATAGAATAATAAATAATAATAAACAGAATAAAAATATCCATCCACACTAAACAACAATACTGTTCTGAATCCTTTTTAAACCAAAACATCCAGCAACACCTATATATATATATATATATATATATATATATATATATATATATATATATATATATATATATATAGAAAAGACTAACGTCTAATTAATAAAATTTAAACAAACACCAGAGCTAGTTTGTTTCTTACATAGATGTAAGCTGGTTGCTTCTAAATGTCAGAGAGTATGTTGTTACTATTAGTTCGTGTCACAATTATCAACTCCGTCCTAAAAAGAAAAGAATTATTTGACCAACAATGCTGATGTCACTATTCTCGCTTCAGTGTTGTTCAGCGAAACAACCGGAAGAAAATAGGAAATCTCGCAAGACACGTGACGTTAGAGTTGTGTCGATAAAATCGAAAGGTGTAGTATAGGACATAGGACATACACTGGAAACAAAACGCGCAGAAAGTTCGTGTTGTATTTCTATTATTTAAATATAGTGGCAAAACACACCAACTGCTCGCTTAAAGAACAAACGGGAGCATTCCACAGTTTTATAGCGAACTTGTTTCTCTCTAGTTGAGTCGGTGACTTAGAGAGTAAACCGGAACCATATCTAGTTCTATAATATAAACGTACCTGTTGTTATGTATGTGGCAGTTGTAAATAGAATTAACTATTCGTGTTCTCTCAAAATTATTGGTTCTGCCATTGGATAGACCATTATCTTATTTGTGACGTGTGCCATCTCGTATGGGGTTAGTCGGGTGATTACATCATGACACTCATGTTTGGAGAACTGTTCACGGTGTCCTTCCTGCAATGGAATTGGACAAAAGAGGTATTTCTCGGAGAGACCGTCTTGTATTACTTTTGCTCGACGAGTTCCAATTGAACGCGTTACCTAAGCAACCATAAAAGGTACCACACATCGATTGATAACGACCTTTCCGCTGTCAGTTACTGGGGTAGCGTCACCGGGAATGGGGATACGTATATGTGCGCTTTAGGGGATCCGAAATTGAATCCGAACAATAGACATAGCATTCACCAGAAGTCAGGATGTGTTACCCGGTGTCACATTGACTATTCGTGTTCTCTTATGTGTCCCGACCTCGCATTTATCCGATAAAGTAATTTCCGATATCCCGATGTTCCGATAGATGTGTAAAAAATAACTTTTTCGGAAACTCAAATGAGTGTCCCACGTCAGACATGTGTTACTGATATGTCCACATAGTGACGGCAGCATGGAATATGTCAAATGTTTTCCACAAACGGCAATCCACTGCCCTTTTAAATATTTAACAACTGTTGTATTGCTTGTACGACGTCCTCAAGAGGAAATTTAGCCTTAGACATGTCTCCAGCATCTGATGCACCAGCTCTCGATATCCCGGTTTTAGTTTAGGTGTGTTAATGGTTTGGTGTTTTTTTAGGTTATTTCATACAGTAAATATAAGTCGATTGACAAAGTTATTTTTCTTGCTGATTTGGGGAGTCTTTTCTCTGGTGTTGGATCCACCAGATAATATTGATCATCTGATGGATTTTTAAAATGGTAAATTGAGGAATTCTAGATAGAAATAAATAAATATATAGATAGATAGATAAATAGATAGATAGATAGATAGATAGATATATAGATAGATAGATAGATAGATAGATAGATAGATAGATAGATAGATAGATATTTCAAATACATTGATAAAAGCATGCATATTTTATGACATGTATTTCAAGGCTATACAACAAGCATATTGGCTTTAAATGTAATATTTATAGATTTTTAAAAGCATATACATCTTCGCATGCAATACCGTGCATAGCCTTGCCAATAGTCTTTAAATATATATTTTTAATATAAGATATTTTAATATCAGTTATACATATAACTTGACAAATAATTATGTAATAACTACATACACACACACACACACACATACATATATATATATATATATATATATATATATATATATATATATATATATATAGACACACATATACATATAGACATACATATACACATACATTCCATATAAACATGAACATAAATTCATGTATATATGTTCGTCACAGTACCATGATATCGGTGTACCAGGCCAAATTAATCCTTGTCCAGATTAAACCCGGGTATCGTTTGATCCAGGCCAGATTATACCCCGGGGGATAAACTGTCCAAAACAAAACGGGCCAGACTATACCCCTCCAGGCCAGAATATGCCCATCTAACGTGGTAGTCAATCTCAAACGTTAATTAATATTTATCAGCGAAGTCATGAACTTTGACTTAATTTTAACAGTAAATTGGTTGAATTTTCATTTTGTTATCAAGACATGACAAATATTTGCTCTTTTAGGCTATAGTCTAATATTTTTACTAATTAAAGTAATAATAAAAGTCTATGTACTTAGAGCTTTAAAATTGAAGTCAGTTAGCTTTCTCACTTATCTGACAAAGCTGAACCCCCAATAAAATATTGAAAAATTAAAGTAATTATTGTGTCTATTACTCAATACTACTGATATCATGGGGGTATAATTTGGCCTGAGGGGTATGAATTGGCCTAGGCTAATATATACCCCGGTGTATAAATTTGCTTAGGCCATAATATACCCGGGATATAATCTAACCTAGGCCCCTTTAACCCGAGGCCTGTTAGCCTTCTCGTAAACCAACCATTCGATTTCGTGATCTTTAAATTTTCAGATAAACTATAGCAGAAGTTTGGACTTATATAATTAAGTCACCATGGTGGCGTGTAGTATGACTACTTATATTTCTATGTGACTCAAATGATGGCATTAATGGGGGGTGAATATGTAAAAAAATCCAAGTTATAAATGTCTATCACCTTTAAAAAAGATGGGTTTGTATATGAGTATTTTCAGGTCAATTAGTACACCTAGATATTTCGCTGCGTCTACTTTTTCACTTGATACATGATTAATTTTCAGATTATGCCATCCATGTGGCATGTTTCGTCGTGTAAAATATATACAGAATTTTTTGTATTCAAGGATAATTTGTTTGCCTTGAACGAATCAGACAGTGTTTCGATCTTTTCTCCCACGCCATCGGTCATCCATGTGGCATGTTTCGTCGTGTAAAATATATACATAATTGTTTTGTATTCAAGGATAGTTTGTTTGCCTTGAACGAATCAGACAGTGTATTTATGTATATTATCTTATGGCTGAGCGTGCACTTTTAAGGACAAAGGAAATACTAAGAAGATCACTAATTCCATTGTACAGTAAAGATTTACAAGCTGGAAGATGACATCGAAGGTATTATGAGGGAATGTGGATCAGGACTAGTTTGTATGTTCGAAACAATATTTTAAACATTAGTAAAATGCAAGTTAAAAATATTATTACCTCTGCCAAATCGGAATATTAGAATAAAAAGATCAAACCATACAAGAGAAGTTAAATGACTGTTTACAATGTTGTGAATAAAGTTAGTACTACATATAAATCAGAATGCCTTTTCCAATTATCATCAACTCAGATAAAGTTATGGCTCTTTGTCTTTATAACTTTTTCTGTCAAAGGATACTAAATATATAGAATGGATTCCCTTCCAGCACCTTATCACAGAGTATGTCATTGGTAAAAGAATCCAGGATGTCCATGATGGATATATTTGAGCCTCTTAGAGAGACTGATATCATACAATTGTTAAAAATGTAATTTAATCCTTTCTGAACAGTTGACTCTATCCCTACTTGTCTTCTGAAGGGTGTATTGTTGTTCTGATAAGCCCAATTACAAATATAGTTAATAACTCTTTATCCCTGGACTTTTTTTCAAGATCTATGAAAGCTGCCCTTGTAAGGCTTGTGGGCGGACAAGCTGACAGCGAGAAAGCAGAAGAGAAGAGGCAAAATGTGAGGGAAGCAGAAGAAGACGAAGAAGCTTATGTGGATGCTATGCATTTGGTTGAAACTGAATCTAATAGTCTGAAGCTTCAATGTGATAGAGAAGGTGAGAAAGGTGGTGTCCATCTTCCATAAAAGTCCCCCCCAAGAATGCAAAAGTACATCCAAATGGACTTCGAGACGGATCTGCAAGTAATCCTAGATTCCAAGATCAAATGGAACAGCCTAATAGCTATTGTAGAGAGGTTGGACGTATACAGGTGGAGAAATGTATCGGAATGGACAGAGAAGTAGACAAGTAGAATGTGTAGCTCCTGCTTCTCTAACTTAATAAAGCATTGAAGAGAGAGAAAGAGATAGGAGAGAGGGGCAAAGAAGAGGAGGGAGGAAGAGACATCTCTGGAGAAACAGCTGGAGTGAGCAATCAAGTCAGCAACTATTCCAATTACCCAACCCTCTAGGTTTCCGTGTATTATCTAAAGGACTGTGCAAACAGAATGTAAGGTCTTTGGGATATTAGGAAAGCGCCATACCACCCTGCAAGCTCTTTGTGGGCCACTAATTACCATCCAGTCCAATTCTCTCGAAGAAGCAGAAGGGGCATTCAATGCATATGGATAATTTACTACAAAACTACCACAAAACATAATACGCCTAATTAAATATTCTACGGTTTGGTCACTTTCTTTATTTTGGAGGGAGCTCTCACAGCGCCTTGGAAGCGCACTACGCTTCACACCTGTCCATGTGACACGTATCATAACACTGTAATAATCTCATTATCCCATTATCCTCCACCAGATATTATCACAACCGTGATTAAACAATGCTATCACTCAATCATACTTTGTCCTGGTGGCTAGGGGATCCGCTAAAATATTCCCAACACGTTCCCTCCGTCAACTTTATTATATCCCATTCGTTGTTATGTTATTTGTGAAGAAAAGCCTGTTTCAGTGTCTACGCTTCAAACCCCACGAGACCTAAATCAGGAGATATGGGTATTTGGACACACTGATCGCCATATTGTCTGTCTCCAGTACTAAACTTGGTGACTGACAAGTAAGATCGGTGTTGATGAAGTAACCGCCGAGTTACGCACGTTTCCAACTCTCCTGGCAACTGAGCGACTGTAAATTGATGAAAACCCCCAAGAGCGTCGAGATTGTTATTGTCTCAAGGAATTGCTAACTGCCGGTTGGCCTTCCGCTGGATGTAAATTATTAAAGAAAAGACGGACAGGACCCGGATGTTTGATCGTTTGATGGACAGTTCTACTTCCCTCCGTCTAGCCAGTCATTGTACGTTTAGTGTAAATAGTAAATATGGCTTTCTCTAACAACGATACTTCTATGGACAATGGCTAGTTGGCTAGTCACGTGGAAAACTAGAGGTACTGACACCCGAATGACCGCTTAAGACGCACGCACGCATTCACATACACGAACACACACACACACACACACACATATATATATATATATATATATATATATATATATATATATACAACAACACCTTAACTTTCTTAGGTCATATTTAACATATATATTATCTGTTTTTTGTTATATTGGTGGCTTGTTTACAAATACTATTGATAGCTAGTTTATCAGCATAGCTAACAGTGTACCACCAGAGAGTTATGTTATCACAAAGTACACTTTCTATCATTGAAGAATAGAATATATGAAGTATTTCACAATTTACACAGAATGAGTTCAGTATTCTAAGAAGGAACAATCTTTATTTACATTTAGAGACAGCTGCTGCACAAAGGTTTAACCATGTTAGCTTGTTGTCGAAAAATATCTAGAATCAAATATAATTTCTTTGGTTTTAGAAACATTTAATAATAAATTATGTGACTGGCCACCTAAGTCAATCTTAGGTTTTATAGTTGACTTCGTCACTATTTAAAGTGAGTCCGACAGTTACTGTATCATCGGCATGTTTTATCAGTACACAATTATGACATCAAGAACAACCTTAGGGGATACCTGTAGTAATATTAAGTATATCAGATAGTATGTCATTAATACGTACACGTTGTTTCCTGTTAATGAGGAAATCTAAGACTTTAAGTCTATAGTTGTCATAGTATGCTGAAATTGCACGCAATGCATATTATTGATCCAAGTATAGTAATTGTAACTTACCACATAATGTCTTCGATCGTTTCTTTGACATGAACAGAACTGTTTAATAATTATGCCAACCAGTCATCATATCCGAATAACCTCATTGAGTGTACTAACACATTAAAGTTTACTGGTTACTAATAACCTGATCATGGAAATTATAACAATAAGCTTCAACCAGAGCACAAGTACTCCAAGCGGCGGCATTGTCCATGGCTTCGAAATAAAATCAAACTTTAAAAAACAAGCTGTAGACAAAGACCATAGATGTTAAGTGCCAACATGTCAAACAAAAGTTTAATGGCATACTTTTTTTGAAAATTAGCAATAAAGCTGATATTAAATAGCAACACAATTAGGAATTTCGAATAATATTTATATATATATATATATATATATATATATATATATATATATATATATATATATATATATATATATATAAAATGATCTACAATAGTATTCTTATTATTGTTTGCTAATGACAACAAGATTATGAACAAGAACATCGGGAATTTCACTAAATAATAAAATCAGGACATTTCCTTGCCTTATATGGGCATTTGACTGTATCCCTTAGTTTTATCTGAACAGACACACTATACACACCTACACACACACAGACGTATATATATATATACATTGCAAAAACTTACATAGGTAATTAAATTTGTTTCTGTAGAAAAGGTACTTTCAATAATAAAATCTTCTCTATACTTAATAATTCAACCCAAAGAACGTGTTAACGCAATCTGCTGCCAAAACAAAAATTCAATACATACCTTTATAACCTTATTACAGAGACATCTTCATCTCCTTTAATTGTTTACATAGAAGTAGTCGCTGCTCTCGGTGATTGAATGTGACGATTTATTTGATTACGTTGAGGCGAATGTTTACCAACTAAGCTAATACTCCATCATTGAGGCCACTGAAGCAGAAATAACACCAATGTTGTATGTTATATAACAAAGTGACATCGAGTCACGTGAGTTATTAGATAAATTGGTCACGAAGCTAATGTCTGGAATATGTCCAAGACGAGGTAATAAAGAAAGTCTGTGTTCTTGGTAAATACTGAATCGCCATAAAATGAATCTAAGAAGAGTCCATAACATTGCTGAATCATTATAAAACCTAATTATACCCAGCTATATTCCTGAAACAAATATGCTTTCCTTCATCGCCTCTTCCAGTCTTTAACTCGATTCTACACATTTATTCCGGTACAGTCAAATATGCTAGGATGCTAAATAGGGAATGTGAGGCTGGGGGAATAACTGTATAGTACATAATGGTATCTAGACACATGAATGTCATTAGTGTCACCTCTTTTTTAGTCAACACTTACGATATCCTGAAGAATACTGGGGGATAATTCTAAACCACGGACACATAATGGGGGAGGGGTGCTTGAATGATGAGCCTAGGTCAATTTGATATTTCGCTGAAGGTAGTAGCTGCTATAGATCCATTCAGGTAATGCATGCCATCACAGCATATATCATTGGCTGGCTGCGTTCTTACGGTTCTGGATTATAAACCCAGATCACACAGCACAAGACGTCTGTGTTTGTAAGATGTTAAATTGTGGAGTTACCTCTCGGCTATTTGTTACAGGTGTGTGCCCACACTAAATAGCTCAATCATCCACTCACTATTTCTCACCTCTAAGCCAAAATATAAACCTCGATGCCGGAGGTTTGTCATCCGTCGTGCCACCAACTTAGAAGCGGCGCCGAGAAATACTTCTCCGGATACATCCAATCGATAGCCCATTCATGATTTTTATAAACACAGTTCGCGTTTCCCCTGAAAACTACATATTACAGATGTTTCGTTTAGTCTCTCCCCTAACCGTACCTGTCTATATATGGCTGGAAGGCTACTCTCCAGGAAAGTAAATGAGATGACCAAGTCGAGGTTGAATAACTAAAATCAATAAATATACGAATTAACATCATTATCGATTATTCAACTCTGCCACTTTTTTAATTGTACATGTTCTATAATGTTGCCGACACACTTTACGTTGTATTTCTCAATATAACACTACTGATTTTTTAAGACTTGGGCCTGTTGTTGATAGCATGATAAAAACTGACCCTTTCTCCATTTTACACTATCGCGAAAGGGCCCCTTTATGGCAAAATCCCTTTGGTAAAGGATGAAACATCCTAAACACACATAGTGATAATAACACTTGAAACTGTAATATGCAGATCTATCGTGCAGTGTTCTATCAACTGCACCAGGAGAATACTCGTAGATGTATGATCGTAGATATGAAACGACCATATAATACCAGAAGATCCATATTTTTAATTTATACACTCCTTCTTGATAATAATTGATATCCAGGGAGAAGATCAAGTGGGGCTGACAATGGAAGGCAACTATTGGCCATATGAAATGCTTTATTAATCGGGAATAGACGTGAACAGAAAGCTTACTTTCCCATTTCTGATCAAAATTAAAACTAATATACAACATATAAAGTACACACACACAATACACCCCCAACACCTGCATATGTTTAGTTTTTGTCTGCTACTTGAAAAATAGTAGATATTATAAGGAATCAATATGTATAGCCATCTGTAATATACCATTATTATACCAAATTATCCACTAGCACGCATATCAATAATGATTTCAGCCCAATTATAAACCGACACCGAATCATATGAAGTATCATGTGCCGCCTCATTCAAAAATAGTATATGTCACTGAAACTATCAGTAAATCTACGACCTAACATCCTTCTGTACATCATGAACCAAACATTTAGCACAAATATGTATCCACTGAGGATTATTTTTGCAGCATTTCATAATACTAATCAAGTATAATGTTCTTAAAATTGAGCTAGTGCATAATGACAATTATTGATAATATGAAATATTTCATTCTGTGCATGAATAATTCCGATTCAGGTTCAGTCATAATAATAATAATAATAATAATAATAATAATAATAATAATAATAATAATAATAATAATAATAATAATAATAATAATTCATATAGTTCCTCAATCAACTTGAGTTTACTTAAGCTGGTTTGCAATGAAAACAGAATTAAAACGTGTTCTGCATACCTTGCAAGAACACATTTTATACATAAATACACTGTGTATAATAAACAGGCTAATTCAAATAAGTCGTTTTTAAAAGCTGAACAAAATATTCTATATTCTATACTTGTTACAATTGAATATAATTTGATAACTTATTCTACAGCCTGGGAGCTGGTGCTCGGAAAGATTTATCATCCGACTTTCTTGTGTGACATTTTTCAGCACTGTCAAAAGTGAACAATACTCAGATTGCAGAAGTCTCACTGGCATATATTTTTGGATAAAATACTCTCAATTAACCTACTATTAAACCCCATGCACGCGTTGTTAACTTCGAGCTGTGGTGTCAAATAGTACTTTTTGTTTGCTTCCGCCTTTTATGCGCAGCATACATAAAACGGCTTCCCTTTGGCGTGAAATATTTTTCCCCTAGGAAAAGCGGACTAGCTGGACTCTACGACCTGATGAGTAGCCCAGACATATACAAATATATATATATATATATATATATATATATATATATATATATATATATATATATATATATATGGTGGAAAAGTTTTGAACGCCTAGTAAATTTCTCTATTTTTCGATCATCTTTGTTTAATAAGGTTGTTTATTTATTAATAACAAAAAATAAATTAAAAGATAGCTTTAAGAAACACATGTGTTTTAGGCCATTTGTACATACATTTGACAGGAATATAGAATATTTAATAAATGTAGCGCAATTACAGAAGTAACAAAACCGTAAAAACGTGTATAAAGACTTAACAAACATGAAAAATAATCACCATGGATGACAAATCACAATGAATACGAATTAAATAATACATGATTAGGATATTTCAAAAGTCAATATTTGGTTGCTAAGCCACGTGCATGCACCAATGCCTAGATTCTCTTTAGCATGTTTTCAACAAGGCGTTTGCACTGTTCTGGCGTGATATTATTCCATTCGTCAACCACAAACCTCATGAGTTCTTGCATACTTCTTGGTTTCCGTTCAGAAACGGCTGCCTTGATAATGCACCACAGATTATCTATTGGACTGCTGTCCGGAGATTGTGCATGCTAATCCAGAAGCTGAACTCCGTCCTCGTTCATCCAAGTATTGCTAGTTCTGGCAGTGTGACACAGAGCATTGTCCCGTTGAAAGATCCAATGCTGAGCACATCGGTGATTGAACAAGCAGGTACATATTCTTCCCTACGTCTCCTTCCGACTCCAACATTTGCTCGGGTTGGATATATTTGGAAGCTGGACTCATCTGACCATAGAATCTTCGCCCAGTGTGCTTGTGTCCACTGACGGTGTTCTTCACCCCACAGGCGTCTCGCTCTTTCTTTATTTCTCCATTATCAAAGGCTTTTTTCTTGAAATACACGACTTGAAAGCATGTTTCAAAAGTCGCCTAAAACAATTATGTTTGAACACTGGACCCCTGACTATTACCGACCACTGTCGCTTCAGTTCTGAAGCTGTTTTCTTCCTATCGGCTCAACACAGGCAAAGCAGAATACGATCGTCTCTTGGTGTACTTAACCTAGGTCGTCCACTCCTAAGTTTGTCTTTCAGGCTACCTGACTGCTGGAATCCTTTGATAATCATCCTAGCTATCGTGTGCCTACATTCCCTTTTTGTAGCAATCGGACGATAATTGCACACGTCTTCATGGAACACCTGCATGTTATGTTCCTCGTCTTCGCCATTTTTATGTATAATGCATTTATCCTTTTTTTTATTATTCCTTTTGTTGATAACCTGAATCCTAAAAAATGGTGTTTCCTAGCCATATTCATCTTTTTATTAATTTCATTCAATATGTCTTCGCCACAAAAAATTACGTCATTTCCCTTTTTTAAATTATTAATTCTTTACAATATTATGATTTATATATATTATGTAAACAATTCATTAAAATTGCTTTCTATAACAATACAGGTCGAGCCAGTGTTCAAAAACCTTTCCCTGCCGCTCTCTCTCTCTCTTTCTATATATATATATATATATATATATATATATATATATATATTTACGTATGAATAGACGTGTGTAGATATACATTTTGTATGCTTAAATTAAACTATATATTGATTTATTTAAATATAGATTAATAGAGGTATGGGTCTTATAGGATGTATAGGTGTTGATGTTCTGGGACAGTACCTCCATATATATGTATCCTAAAACACACATTGCCCCTGCCAGACAATGCTACAATATTGTTTGGTGGAAGTATACGCTTAAAGGCGTTTGTTATTGCAGCGGGCATCTCCATGGTTATTAAACTGCGGAGAGAGTCTTTTTTCCATATTATGAGTAATTATGTTACACTGAAAATTGTTGAATGTATAGCTACTATAATCCCGACGTGTCATTTGCAGTTACGGAGATCTGCCTGAAATCCGCTGTTCTTGACCATGGGTTAAATCAATCAAGTGGATAGGCGCCTTAATTTAGATCCCACCACACCTAACTGCATATACTTAGGGACGGTAAATTAGGTGCGGATGAACGATAACTGAGTGATGAACGGTTTTATTAAATCATAGTATTTACTCAGGATTGAGACAATATTTCGTTCTAGTCCAGAAGTAATCCATTGTAATTTATTGTTACTTTATGTTTAGCTTACTCACTTCATTGCTTCCATATATAGGTAGTGTACATAACACAACTTTGTTATGTGTTTAAGTTGAAACTGTTGTGTTAGTTGGCCTGCCGAGATCCCATAAAATGCATCACTTTTCATCCTTATCGGGCAACAACTTGGTTACACCGGTAATGTACACTACACAACTTTGTTGTGTGCTCAACTAAAACTGTTATGTTGTTTGGTGCGTCGAAAGCCCATAAAAGGCATGACATTTTATTCTGATCGGGCAACAACTTGGCGATGCCGAACCTAACGGACCTTTGTCGGTACGGTTGATATAGGTAGTATTTGTTTACCTAATCGAACCCAGCATGGATCTGATATCAGCATATGTGGTGTCGAAATGTGTTTTTTTTATTGATAGGTTACCTTTGAGCCACAGCAAATTACTGCTGAATATAATCTGTGATGTCAAAGTATGTATCTTTTATATATGTTAACCTACTATTGAACCACATGCCTGTGTTGTTAACTGCGAGCTGTGATGTTACCCTTCCTTGTAGGCGTATCATATCTTTCACGTAGGAAAAGCGGATTACCTGGGGCCCACAAGCTGCTGAATAGCCAAGACATATATAAGTCTACGTATGTATAGATGTGTACATTTTTATATGTCTAAAATAAACATTGAATTGATTTAATTATGTATAGATTAATGGAGATATAGGTTTTAAAGGACGTATGGCTATTGTTGTTCTGAACCAGTGCTACCATAAACAGCTATCTAAGACACAAACACACACACACACACACACACACAATCATATATATATATATATATATATATATATATATATATATATATATATATATATATATATATATATATATATTACAAAAACTTGGTTACATTATTACATTTACATAGGTAATTAAATTTGTTTCAGTAGAAAATGTACTTTCAATAATAAAATCTTCTCTATACTTAATAATTCATCCCAAAGAACGTGTTAACGCAATCTGCTGCCAAAATAAAAATTCAATACATACGTTTATAACCTTATTACAGAGACATCTTCATCTCCTTTAATTTAACCAAAGCGCACTTAAGAAGACGTCCCTAACATAATCATTATAAAACCTAATTATACTCAGTGCCTGTACCTTTATAAAGCTATTTTCAGGAAATGAATATATTATTCTTCTTTTTCCAGTCTTTAACTCGATTCTACGCATATAATACGATCCAGTCAATTATGCTAGGATGCTAAATACGGAATGTGATACTGAAGGAGTGAGTGAACAGGCTATAATGGTAAATAGACACAAGAATGTTATTAGTGTCACCTTCTTTTAATCAACGCTTACGACATCCTGAATACAACTGGGGATCAATTCTAAACCCCAAACACACAGAGGGTAATCTGATGAAGAACCTTGGACACTCTGGTATTTCGCTGAAGGTAGTAGCTGCTACAGTTCCATTCAAGTAATGCGTTCCATCACAGCAGATGCCATTGGCTGAATACATTCTCTGAAGTATACTATGATTCATAACTATCTGGCGTCGTATATCACAACTAATACGTCCTTCTGAAAACCAACTTTTATTCATATCCATATTTGTATACATGGTACACTGAGTTACATATCCGAAGGTAATCAGGTTAACTAACGAATGAAACACCATCCAGACAGATATAGATGGCTCATGCAGCACAATGCCTGGAGGACTTACAGCAAACCTCCTCCAAACTGACCCTTTATCCATTTTACACTATCGCGAAAGAGCCCCTTTATGGCCTAACTGGTAGTGCTGATAGCAACAGATACATACCACCTGGCTTCAAATCCGATAACAACATTATTATAGGCTCGAAAGCTGTAAACCATTCATTTTATTTCCATTTAATATATCGATTAGTTATCTATTAAAGGTTATGTTGGCCGATAAAAGCACATTATTATTAATAATTAGGTATTTAATATTGTTTTTAATGTTCTCAGTTTAATGTCAACAGTCATAGATATAATCCCAATGCCAAGATGTAATTTCTTTTCATCAAGAAATTCTTATTTGAGAGCTTCCTATCTTGTGCGAGTGCGTCTGAATAATGTCGTTCCTATGCATGCCAATAATGCCTCTACAGAGGCTGGTAGTATTAAAACCAATGATTATGGTATTCCTCAGCGAACAGGATACAATACAGTGGCTTTATACGCCACCTTAATAACAGGTCCAATACGCCAGAGGTTCTATTTTTCCGTGCTACGTTTTGTTTTCGTCGTTTTTATTAGTATCCGAAGTGTCTGGCAGTCATCGATATGATTACCGAGATTAAATGGCAATTAAAACTGAATACGACTGGGAAAGGTCGACATGGAAACTGAGCAACTGAACAAAGTGACGCAAATAAGACACAGATGCAAGCACGCACAGCTCACAACTCCCGTGTTTTAACTGTGTTGGCGATTTACCAATTTTTATTTTTTTATCAATTAAGAAATCGGCCAAATCCAAAATAAATATTTATGGGGGGTATTTTAGAAGGACAGGTTCCACACACACACACACAAAAAAAAAAAGGCCCGGGTTGTGATTTTCTTAATACACTGCAATTTAAGTCCATCAGAAATATGGCCTGATATTCATTTATTTTAGCATCTTTATAAACCAACACGATATCAGTTGTCATTTCATTGTGATAGAGAAATAATACCTAATTAGCTCCAAGCCGTATCAACCTGACCAAATTAGCATAACAACTAAATGGGTCATGGACCAGTCACTGGCCATTGTCTGACTGTGTTGTATATAACTTATGGCAATTAGTGAAACACTTGACAATATTGGTCGTGATGTCTACTTTTAAAGGCTATGGGAGTTATGGCCCGGTCTCTTCACCATTGTAACCAATGGGAGGCTAAAGTTTGATCTGCGCCTGTGATGATACGTCTTAGTATGAAACACTGCGCTCTTGCAGGTGACCTCAAACACCGATGAATAGGCCACATCACATAACCGACACTCTTTACTCATTACCCACTTACCTTCACACAGCGAGGGAGAGGGGGGGATGAGCAGGGTACATAGCATAATGGAATACGTAACTGTTTTATTTAGTGACAAAGTTGATCGCATCTGGGACAGAATATCGAAGAATTACTTTCCAGTAAAATAAGATGATCAAACCAAATTCTTTTGCTGAAAGATGAAACATACCTGTAAACTACAGGTCTATGGTGCAGCGTTCTATTAACTGCACCAGGAGAACCCTCGTAGATGTAGGAGGACTGGGTATGAACCCAGTGCTCCAGGTCTGTGTCCAACCGTACTCCCAACTCGGACACGACCACACCCTATAATACGAGAAGATCTGTATTTCTAATTCATATATTCCTTATCGCTAATAATTGATATCCAAACAGAAGATCAAGTGTGACTGATAACAGAGGCAACTGATAGCCATATGAAACACTTCATTAATGGGGAATAGACACGAACAGAAAACTTACCTTCCCATTAATGATCAGCATTAGATATAATATGCAAGATATAACACCTGCATTTGTCTGTGTGGAAAAGAGCTAATTAGTTTTTGCATGCTAATTTAAATATCAAACACATGATAAAGAATCAATATGTATAGCCACCTGTAATATACCATCATAGACCAACTTAGATTTCCGACAAAAGTGAGCCGACGCCGAAAAATATGAAACATCAAGTGGCGCCTCATCCAAAACTAGTATGTTCGCTGAAAGAACCATAACTCTACGGCCTGACATCCTTCGTGTACATCATGACCCAAAAATTTGGCACAAATAAGTATACCTTGATGATTACTATTACATAACACCAAGCCAGTACAATGTTCTTAAAATTGTGCTAGTACGATTTATTTGCTGAAGACATTTTGGTCGACACAGTGACCATATACAATAAAGAAGCATCTCGCCAGAAGTCACACAGCGATTGGCAACTTAATGTAGCAGCCAGCACCACGTCCAACAGGTTACAGGCGAAGATAACAAGTCCGACATCTCCAGAAAAGTTTTCAACTATTCTTAAAATTCATCACTTCCGGGTTGTTTTCACTAATAGAGGTTATCAATCGTTTTCACTTTTAAAGGAGTCTCTATGGTTCAAGTAGAGTGTCGGGCAGCAGATCAATACCACCTGAGTTCCAATCTCAGTGTGGGCATATCTGAAGGGTGTTTCAACTTTGACTTCGCTTCATTACCCTTGGAGGTCGCCTACCATGTGAACAAATATGGCTGTAAAACATCAATCATCATCATCATCATTTTGAATTCGATTTTAGATATATTATATTGGGATATCATTGTACATAGCCTTATAATGGTCTTCACCAATTGAGATGTTTTCCTAAATCTATGTCATTACCATAAATACAGTTCTCTGATGATTGTTTCACTAAGATAAGGACCTCCTTAATTAAAGATGTCCTAATCTTAAAGTCTCCTTAATTTTCTAGGACAAATTCCTAAAACCGTTTCTCTAAAAATGTCTTACAATAAAAGATCTTTTTTTTTTCGTCCCAAAATTTTTCCATAACGAGAGACATATTTTTAGGATAATTTATTTATTTGTACACTAAATAGTAAAAACGGCTATCCCGTTTTACATATCGTCTGCAAGTGTTATTTACCAATTATGGCTGAAAATAAAATATTTTTTAAGAAGAGCTGGCAAATAATAGAGATAGCAAGGTTTTTTATCAATTTAAGCAATAAACTATGCAACCGTTTAAAGAAACCTCGTAGAGTGCCCTATTATCGTTCACTCGGCCAAATATATTACTTGTTTCATCGTCACTTAAAATCGAATATTGGCAATTCGCGAACTAAATATTAATTATACACAGTTACAGTACAGTTCTTATGTTGTTTTATATGAAAGACTTCGATTAAAATAAAATATTGCTTTTTATTGCTAAAATTAGCTGGAGCAAATGAATTAAATGAATTAATCGCGCATCAATATGAATATCATGAATATGAAAAAATCGGGACTTTTATTAATTTATTAATAGGTCTAAAATTAATATTACATTTAAAGTATCTAAAATATGGGATGTTTTGATATAAAAAATATCTATAATACATATATCTTATATGCGTATGCGAATGTTCATCAATTTAGATTTCTAAGTTCAATGAAGATGAGCTGATTGCCTTCCTAAATGCAATAATGGAGTCAAGAAAGAAAATTCTTTATGGAAGTCATGATTCTAATATAAATAATAAATTAAAAAATAAGGCATGGGAGGGGATTTCTGATGAGATGTCGGGACTGGGTTTTATTAAAAGAGGACCAAATCAGCTAAAGAAAAAGAAGAAGACTTTGGTTCAATAAAGTTAAAGCTAAGGTATGTACGATATTTTAGTATTCATCATATAAAATATAACACTGCTGTACATCTTACATATCTTGAAAGCAATTATAATAACAGTTTGTAGTCAAGGGCCAGAATTGTTTTTTCAATTCAGTTGCCCCCGGGGCAAGTAGATAGGAAATGCACTCGCCCAACAAATGTTTTCACTTGCCTAACAAATTTTCATCTGATCCCAAATTATCACTGCTATATTTCACCTGTCTATATACAAACATGTATTTGCATTAAAAATCGATTGTTTAATAAGAAATGTTTATTCAGTCTATTCAAATTGATGGTTCTATGGTTACAGACATCCACCATAACAGCCCAGCGGCTCAAAACAGGAGCTGGAAGGGAGTCGGAAGTAGGGAGTCTAAGTCGACTCGAAATTCGGATACTTGGCATAATGGGGAAAACAACATCTGATGGTTGGTAAAAGTAGCTCATAGCTTTAAATTGACATTGGATTGAAATACTCAAATAATGTCTTTATTACTTCATCTGTCTCTGTATTTAAAAATAGTATATTCACAAACACACAATCACAAATACAGCATTTTGGTGAAGACCTTTATATAGTTGTACATATCGATATCCATATTTTCACGCCATACTTTTTTATCTTGCAGGAATAAATGGGGGCAGTCAGCTCCCATGAGCCATTTCAAAGTATGTATCATTTTCATTTAGTAATCAATTAATTCAGTTACTGTAATCCAATCAGTCCCCTACTTAGCAATATGACATGTTTGTGAACATATATCTATGCAGAAAACACTTTTTTGGCTAATATATATTACCAAAAGGCTATAACAAGGTAATTATTTAGCTTACGACCACCAAGATTGAAAATTCAATCTGACAGTATTTTGTATAAACACAAAACCTATTTATTTTCCAGTTATCCATGAATAATCAGCTGAAGAGGGTGGTTGAAATGAAAATGAGCAGCCACCAGAGGAAGCTGCTGTAATTTATATGTTCACATTTATATATTGATACTTTATGTGCTTGTAAAATCTGGTTGTTAGATACATTTTTGTATTGTCATGTATATGTGTCATATCTGAAGGTATTAATAAATAAAGCAAATTGTTTTTCACACATAACAAAAAAAAATTTTTTTTAAAAAAAAATTTTAAAAAAAGATTA